>JAJIBD010007413.1:0-82486 GCA_021461705.1 Cryptotis parvus | reverse complement strand
CCTATTGATAGGATCATATGGTTTTTATTTTTTCTTTTATTGATATGGTGTATTATGTTGATTGACTTGTGAATGTTGAACCATCCTTGCATTCCCGGGATGAATCCTACTTGGTCATGATGTATAATCTTCTTGATGAATCTTTGGATTCTGTTTGCTAGTATTTTGTTGAAGATCTTAGCATCCGTGTTCATCAGGGATATTGGTTTGTAGTTTTCTTTCTTTGTGTTGTCTCTCCCTGCTTTGGGTATCAGGGTGATATGTGCCTCATAGAAGCTGTTTGGGAGTGTTTCTGTTTCTTCTATTTCCTGGAAGAGCTTGAACAGGACAGGCAGTAGGTCCTCCTTAAAGGTTTGGTAGAGTTCACTAGTGAATCCTTCTGGACCTGGGCTTTTGTGTTTGGGCAGACTTTTAATTACTGTTTCAATTTCCTCAATGGTGATAGGCTTATTCAGGTATTGGAGGTCTTCTTGTTTCAGCCGTGGGAGGTTATAGGACTTCAGGAATTTATCCATTTCTTTATTTACTTTTTATGCCAAAGACTAGTAACTATTATGGACCTCAGTTCCATAACCTGAAGAATGGCTTCGGCCTCCTCTGTCCCTGTAGCAAGTAGATGCCCTTGGGTTGCACTTGCTTGTGACAGGACTAATGGAGATGTTACTCGAAGCAAATCAATAAACAATGGGAAGACAGTGATACAGACAGTGATAGGCAGCAGAATGTTGGATTCAGTTTCTTAATCCTTTTTCACACTCTGTGTCTCTTAATTGATGCATTTAGACCATTGACATTGAGAGAGATTATTGTAATGGGGTTTTGTGCTGTCTTTCTGTATGTTTCTTGTGCTTCTAGGGTTTGTTTTATATTACAGTAGCCTCTTATGTCCTTTTAAAGTGGTTTTGAATCTATAAAATATATAAAATAGACTCAAAACTGCTGTTTATCCATAAAATTGTGTATTGTTCTTTCAAATATGAATGAGAGTCTAGCTAGGTAAAGAATTCTTGGTGAGATCTTCATTTCATTGAGCTTTTTCACTATATCCCACAACTGTCTTCATGCTCTGACCATTTTGTCTGATAAGTCTGCTGTAAATTAAGGGATAGTCCTTTGCATGTAATCTCCTTCTTTAATCTTGCTGCATGTAGTACTGTGTCTCTATCTACGGTATTCATTTTTCTTATTAGGCTATGTCTTGGAGTCTTTTCATTGGGTATTTTTTAAGCTGGTACTCTTTGGGCTTCTTGGATCCGGATGTCTGCATCCTCCAGCTTGGGTCCCTTTTCAGCAATGATGACTTTAACAGTTTCTACCTCATTGCCTCATTGATATTGCTTCCCTGTCTCGATAGGACTCTGATGATTCTTAGGTTGTTCCTCTTGAATTCATTCCATAGTTCTCTTGCCCACCCTTGAGCTATTTTGAGGTCTTTTTTTTCTTCTGCTTTCTGCCGCTTCATCTTCAATCTCACTGATTCTGTCTTCAACTGTTATCATTCTACTGTAGAGACCACCCACTGAGTTTTTCATTTCATCTACCCAAATTTTTGTTAATGACACTGTTTGTAGTTTTATTATTTCTGCTCTCATTTCCTCATTATTTAATTAGATATCCATTCCACTGTTTATTTGAGCTCATTAAACATCCTCACTATTTCATCTCTGAATTCTTTATCAGAGAGATGATGTATGGGATAGTCATTGTTTAAGTTTCATGGCTCTTTTCTTCATCCACTCTTAGTAATGGAGATCTGCATCGTTTACCCATGATTCCTTGGTAGTGTGGAGGTGGATCCTTCTAGTACATTAGCAGTTTCCTCCCCTCACTGCAAGGTAGGACTCTGGGGGATCTCAGTAGATGGTGATCTCCTCTTTCACATTCAAGGATGTTACCTTCCTCTTCGATGTTCCTATGTGACTTGTGTGGGTCCTCTAGAGCTGATTCAAGGTATGTGCTCTTTGGTCTGAACTTACTGTTACTATTAGATTGGGATTGTAATTATTCTTGTGTTCACCATTATTTTGTGAGCTTTGGGGGTATGTTGATTGGAATAGCTTAGTGGATTATTGGCCTAAATGATTGGGCTAAGCTAGGCTGCCCTCGTGAGAGCCCAGTATAAGAGACCAAGATGTGAGTTCAATGCAATATGGAAGTAAGAGTAACTTGTGGCTGCATTTTCTGAGGTCACAGTTTGAGTCCTATTGCAGACTTCCGCCCTTCAAAAAACATAGATGTTCCCTCTCTCCTGGTCACTTATCTGCACCTGGGGCTCAGGGAAACCTATCATTCTGATGTCAAAATGTATAATTCTGGTCAGTGGGGCTAAGAAAACAGGGGCACAGTTATCTTATTTAGATTTCTTTGGGGACTGCTCATTATATCAGTTTAGACACTCCCATGGCCTTCTCAAAGTTCTTCTGCTTAACTATAGAGTTGACTTCTGTTGTTTTCATCCAAGAGCTCTACTGGTTCACTGTACTGATCATAGACAATAGTGAAAGCATCAGAAAGGAACAGGATTCAGGAATGGAATAAGGAAGAAAATGCTACTTGGAGCATTACCTGACATCTCATCCATCTTCAGCTCTGTAAGTGAACATGAGAGAGGCAATGCATGCACTCAGGCGAAACTGTTTCTTTGTCACCTATGTGGTAAGTATCTCACCTGTTCAAAAATTTATCAACTCAGAGACTCAAAGAGCAGCAAAAAATAAAGCTTTACTAGCTATTGATTCCAGTTTTCAAGATCGAAGTGGCTGACCCCAGCATGTAGAAGTTGGGTCTTATTTCTAATGCTGGGCACAGGTCTGTTACTCCATTTCAGGTATTTCTTAGACTCACTTCTAGTACAAGAAGCACCTGTTTACAGATGCAGCCTCCAACTGTAGTTTTAACCTGTCTTCCTCATTCTTGGGTTTTGGGACCAAAGTGAATTCTTTTTTGTTTTTTTTTTAACTATTTTATTATACCACCGTGAGATATACAGTTACAAAGATGTTCATAAGATGTTCATATTTGGGTTTCGGTCATACATTGTTCCAGCACTCATCCCTCCACCAGTCCCCATTTCCCACCACCAATGTCCCCGATTCCCCCCCCCCATCCCTAGCCTGCCTCTGTGGCAGGTTTCTTAATTTCTCTTTCTCTCTTCTCTCTCTCTCTCTCTCTCTCTCTCTCTCTCTTTTCCTTCCCTTCCACATTGTGAATTACAATACATACATTAAGAGGTTGTCATGTGTATCTTTTTGCCTGTATTTAATGCTCAATTCTAGGTTGGTATCAGCACTTTCGACAATTATTAGCACACTGTTCCATTCTCTGTCTTACCTAGCTTCTGACTCCCACACGTTTGTGATAATTTCCACCTTTGACAAGACCTCCTGTTCCATGTTTCCCCTGACCTTGAATATTGGTATCATAATATGTACATAACCAAAGTGTCTGAGAATTGATGACTGGATAAAGAAACTTTGGTATATCTACACAATGGGATACTATGCAGCTGTCAGGAAAAATGAAGTTATGAAATTTGCCTATAAATGGATGGACATGGAGAGGATCATGTTGAGTGAAATTAGCCAGAAAGAGAGAGAGATAGATATAGAATGACTACATTTATTTGCATGCCAAAGTGCATTTAAAAAAAAAAAAAACAAGGAGACGGGTTTTTTCAACCAATCTTTGAGAGGAATCTTTACCGTTCAGACTTCCATAACTGCATCTAGCATCTACACCTGAGTTTTTAAGCAATTTTCTACTGCTCTGGGGATAAGTTTTTCTTACCCACAAAGTCATACACTAACATAGATCATGTGAAGATAGACAAAGGCGAGGGTGGTGGTGAAGATATCAAGGCAGAGAATTAAAACGAAGTGTCTCCAAGTCACGAAATAAGCATCAACAAAAGAAAGGAATATAATCTTCCCTGTGGGATCTTGCTGGCTCCTTGGTTTTGAATTTCTGACCTTTGGAACTATAGAAATGACCAACCTGGAGACCAGCAATATATGCTGGTTTTATATTGTTATAGAAAGCAGAAAACCAGGCCCCCAGACATTATGTCATATGTGATTCTACTGATAATGAATTCTGGGAAAGGTAAAGTTTTAGGAATAGAAAAAGTCAGGATAATAGCTCCTAGGTCATGAGGTTGAAGACAAAAAGTTTGAATACAAAAAGTGGTGCAAAAGGATTAAGGTGCTCGTTGATGTGCAAAATGTATATTTTGATAATGTAATTGGCTAAGTGGTGATATATTCAAAGTCCATGGAATTATATATTAAAAAGGTTGAGTAGTGTTGCATGGACATTATAAATATATTTGTAAATGAAAATAGGAGTATTAATGGCCCACTTTGATTAGAATAGCAACATTGCAGGCTCTCCACTTTGTTGGTCCAGATGAATTTAGCAGTTCTATGAGGTCCCTTTGTGGGGCTTATTCAACATTATGCAGCACTGTGACTGTATGCTGGTTCCATTGCTTCTAGAATGCTCTTTCTCATGATGCAATGATATAAATTTGTTTAAAATGAAAACAATAAATAAAGAAAGGGAATACTCTGAAAAATGATCATTGTAGAACCAGGCATAAGGGCATCAGGTAATCAAATATATCACTGAAGCTCTCATTGAAGTTTCACCTCAGAAAGATCATTGAAGAGTAAAGATATATTCTTTTCATTTTCTTTAATGCCACAACCAGAAATATATATTGAAGGATAGTTTATATGAGATATGCTAATATTGGATAGAAGTTTGTTTTAAAAAAAATAGTTTGTGGGGCTGAACAGAACATATAGGGGTCAAGATTTTTGAGTGCAGTGGATTCTGGTCCCTGAGCACCATGGGAGTGATTGCTGAGCTTACACAAAGTCAGGAGAAAGCCCTGAGCACAGCTGGAAATGGCCAAAACTAAGAAAGAAACAAATCAAAACCAAAAAATAGAAAAAGAAGAAATATCTCTTGCTGTGAAGGCATTATCCACTTAACAAAAACTAATATAAACTAGAACACAAATATGGCATTTTGACAAGTTGAAGCAAACAGGTATCAAAATTGGTTTTTGAATGATTTTTTTACTTCCCCTGTAAATGTTATAACTGTTTCTTTGTTATCTAAAAAAACCCACTTTGTTTATTTGAAAAAAAAAGGTGCTCACACGACACAGAGATAGTACAACAGTTAAGGCACTTGCCTGCAATCCCTGGAACCATAGACAGTCCCTGGAGCACTGCCAGGAGTGAGCACTAAGCCAGGAGTAAGCCCTGATCACTGCCATGTATGACAACAAAACAAAACAAAATTTTAATTTAAATAAAATATCAAAAATGACAGCCAAAAGTAAGAACGAAATGAGTTCTCCAGAGAAACAGAATCAAGAGCGATAGTGCATCAGGTGAGGCACTTACCTTGAACGCAGCCAACATAGGTTTGATACCTGGCACCCCATCGATGTTCTGGGAATGATCTCTGAGTGTCTGAATGCAGAGCCAGGAATAAACCCTGAGGAGCACCACTGGGTGTAGCCCCAAACTTAAAAAACAAAAAGCAAATATATATCGCATATGAGTTATTAGGTGATTTTTTAAACACAGTCGATTTATTCCTGAGTTCATGGGTTTTTTGTTTATTTGTTTTTGCTTTTGGGGTAGACTCAGCGATACTCAGGGGTTACTCCTGGTTCTGTAGTTAGGAATTACTCCTAGCAGTGCTCGGGGGACCATATGGGATGCTGAGAATCAAACCTAGGTCTGCCACATGCAAGACAAATGCCCTACCCGCTGTGCTATTGCTCCAGCCCCACGGTTTCTTGATAATTGTATGAAAGATTTGCAGACAAACTCGGGTGCTTAAAAGGTCAAATTTATTGTAGTCTACGTATCTGGATCCAAGTTCCTCCCAAGTCAATGCCACTCATGCTATACCTTGTGCCTGGCCCACGGTACGATGTCTTATTCTTGTCTCTCACCATCTGCTCTCTGCACTTACAATCACCTGGTCCTGTTCCTACGTGGGTCTCTGTCCAGTGTACACATTTCTATTCTGAAATCTACAACAGGAACCCTGTCACTCTGTACCCTGACTGGGATTTGTTTGCTCTGGAATTGGTTGCTGGGCCTCTCTAGGATTGTGCCCCAACAGATCCCTATCTGCTTGGTCTCCAGCAAGGTAGAGCAATGGACTCACTCTATGGGTGAGACCCTGCTGTCCTGCTGTCTGTCTGAGCATAGGTGAGAAACAAAAAGTTGCCCAACTAGAGAGTTCTTTTAATCCCCCTGCCATCTACCACCCACAGCCACCCCATTATCCATCTTGACCCAAGTCCTTTACTGCAGCCAAGATATTAAATTTAAACAACCAACAGAAGTAACTAGTTCACCTGGTGCCACTCATTTCTACTGCCCTTCCACTTCTACCATAACCATTTTATAGTTATGAGATCATTTTATAGTTGTATGAGATCATAGAGTAATTACTCAAGTGTATTGGGTACAGCCTTCTCTACACATAAGCTATACATAGGGATTATCATTATACATGTCCATCATTGACAGAAATGATTAAGTGCCACAGGATTGTATATGTGTGTGTGCATGTGTATATGTGCTTATGTGTATATGTGCACCTCTAGGAGTAATTTCTTAGTGCAGAACCAGTAGTAACTCCTGAACGTTGCTGAGTGTGGCCTATAAATGAAAAAAAAAAAAAGCAAGATGGGTGCCTTAATTCCTGTACCGTTTCTCCAGTCCTAAGGCCCATTTGGGGGATGGGGTTGGGTCACCACATCCAGCTTGGGTCAGGGCTTATTCTCAGCTCTGCGCTCAGGGGTCACTTCTAGCAGTGATGGAGATTGCTATCTCATGCACATACCAGGCAAAGCGCCGTAACCCCGGTGCTGTATTTCTGACCTTAGGTCCATTGCTGATCCAGAGACTCACAGACATGGGGCAAAGCTGCTACCAGCTCTCCCTGTGCCCAGCTGCTCACGAGGTGCCCAGGAGGGATGGCGGGTTCTAGCCCTGGCCTGCTACCCCAGCAAAGCCTCGCAACAAGCCAGATGACCCCCAACTCCATGAGGGCCGCCATTTTCACATCCGGACCTCCCTCTTCATCAGAACTCCATCCAGCAGACAAGCCTATCACAGCCTGGCTCACACGGCTGCTTGCAGCCCTGCGGTTCATCAGTAAATGCTGTATTTAGAGGTGACTACAAGAGTATGCCACCCTCACGGCAAGCCTGGCAAGCTGCCTGTGTCGTATTTGATATGCCAAATACCAGTAACAATTATGTTAGATCATTCCCATGACCTAATATAATGGTTTGAGGCTCTTTATGTTCCTGGAGAGAGCAGATGCCCTTGGGCTCTACTAGCATGAGACAGGACATATGGAGATGCTACTGGAGCCCGCTCAAGCAAATTGATGATGAACGGGAAGATAGTGATAGTAATAGGTCCATTGTAAACCATATCCCGAACAACCCTGGCTGTTACTTTTCTGTTTCATGTAGGTCATTATCATTGATGGGAAGTGGTATCTCCTTACTATTTAAACTTGCATTTTCCTGAAAATGAATAACAATCATATGCAGTTGGCCAACTTTATGTGGTATTTATTTATTTATTTACTCTTTATTTATTTGTTTGTTTATTTCTGTAGAAGTGTCTATTCAGTTCCTCTCTATTTTTTGAAGGATTTTTTTTCACTGTTGAGATTTGTGAATGTATCATGATTTCTGGAAACTTTCCCTTTATCCTAACATGCAAATATTTTATCCCATTCTGTAGCTAAAGTTCCATGGAGTTAGGCAACATTTACTTCTATGCCTTAATACCATGAAATTAAACAACAGATTTTATTGTTTTTATTTAATGTAAAATAAATACATCAGCTATACAGAAAAGTGTAAAGAAAAAACTTAAAGGAAAAAAAGTAAACACTTCCCTCATCGCATTTATATTTTCCCAAAGTATCACTGTATCACTGTCTTCCCGTTCATCATCGATTTGCTCGAGCGGGCACCAGTAACATCTCCATATGACTTGTTTCATGCAAGTAGAGCCCAAGGGCACCTGCTTGCTCAAGGAACATAAAGAGCCTCAAACCATTCCATCAGGTCATGGGAATGAGGTCTATAATTGTTACTGGTATTTGGCATATCAAATACGACATGGTTAGCTTGCCAGGCTCTGCCGTGCGGGTAGCATACTCTTGAAGTCATCTCTAAATCCAGCATTTATTGATGAACTGCATGGCCACAAGTGGGCTGTGATAGGCTGGTCTGTTGGGTGGAGTTCTGAAGAGAGGGATGTCCTGATGTGGAAAATGGAGGCCCTCATGGAGTGGGGGTTGTCTGGCTTGTTGCAAGGCTCTGCTGGGGTGGCGGGCCAGGGCTGGAACCTGCCATCCCTTCCGGGCGCCTCATGAGCGGCTGGGCACAGGGAGAGCCAGTAGCAGCTCTGCCCCATGTCTGTTCTCCCAAAGTAAGCATTATAATGTTTTTTGATTGTGTATCTTTTTCCAGAAATATTACATGCATTATTAAAATGCACATCCATGTCAGGTGCATCTTAAGAAGAGGGGAAAAACCATCATTATTGCTGTAACACAAACTTCAGGTTTCACTCTTGGGGTTTAGACCTCTGTTCCTAGGCAGGTTCATTGCTTCCTGAAATAGTTGACCTCATTTTATCATGAGGTCATGACTCATAACATATCATTGACTGGTTAACATTTAAGAACCACCTTTGGACAGGGGAGCTGTCCTCCCAGCATCTTCCTTCCTGGGTTGGGTTCTGCCTGCAAGGCTGCTCTGTAGGTCCCTCTATGCTCATCTCTAGTCATGGCCTGAGTGCATGGGCCAACCCAGGACATGCGTGGACACGTTTTCACAGAACAGTAGGATGCATGTAGACATACCCTCTCTAGTCGGTTATATGTAGAAATTTCTTCAGACCACAAGGACATGTGGAGGCAATGGAACTAAGAAATATTTATAGAGACAGACCTAAAACTGAGGAATGTGGAGAGATGAAACTACTGTGGAGAATCCAACCTGCTGCCAGCTTAGGCTGTAGCTCAGACCTGTTTAAGGGTCCTAGGCAGGAGCTGTGCTGTGTCAGCCCACTGACAACTCCTAGCAGTGGCCTGGGGCCTGAGCAGAGGCAGTGTGGCAGAGCCCCTGACCATGTAGATGAGCCCCCTGCAGCAGTTCAGTGTGTGCCCAGAATGGCCGACTCTTCTCTGGCACAGCATATCTTCACTACACTGTGTTAACTACACTCCTAGAGCATCCATACTGTCCTTGAATGAGTGTCCTCCTTTAATAAAACTTGTTTCTTTTCTTTTGTTTGAAGGCCAGAAGGTGGTGCTCAGAGGTTATCCTGGCTCTGTACTCAGATATCACTCCTGGAGTGCTCAGAGGACCGTATGTGGTGCTAGAATCAAACCCGGTCAGTAGTATACAAGGCAAGTGCCCTACTCACTGTAATATTATTGCAGTCCCCAAACTTGTTTCTTTTACTGTGTCTTCTGAAATTCTTCAGTGTGATCAGAGACCCAGCCCCCAACTGGAATTGGGTCTAGCTTCTTTCCCTATCTTAACCTGAGAACCGTGGCTCCTCCCAAATCCAGGTAAAAAGATAAACTGCCAAGCCATCACACTGTGCAGGAAATCATGGGCTTTTATTTATGATTTTATTTTATTTTATTCTTTTACTTTCATTATTATTATTATTATTATTATTATTATTATTATTATTATTATTATTATTTTTGCTTTTTGCATCACACCTGGCAATGCTCAGGGGTGGGGTTTCATTTTTTTTTTTGCTTTTTGCATCACACCTTGTTGCAGGACTCCTTTAAGGGCCGCTGCATTTGGCTCAAAACATTAGCATAATAAAGGGCCTAGGTGAGGTGCAGGGAGGGATTACCTAAGGACATTTGACCCTCCCTGCTTTCCATAACAGTGGGAGGAAGGTCTGAGTTGCAGGGGTATAAACTAGCCGGTTTTCACTCTCAGGCGCTTCTTTGGGGGCTCTTCCAAGCGGTCGCCCTGCTTGGAAGTCCGCTTCTCCTTTCTCAAAGCCTTTACACGTGGTGGTCGCCATCTTGGCCTACACGTGGCTGGGGTTCTAGCCTGGAATCCTAAGCACCGGGCTTCTCCCTTTTGCTGATTTGTATGCCTGAATCTGTGATAAGTAAAGCCTTTTAAAACTGCATCGGATTCCTGAGTTTTCATCCATTCCTCGCCGGCTTCGGAGGTAGAAGGGAACTCGCTTCCCGGCACTGTCGGGGACCCCGCGGAGCGCCCCGACAACACCTGGCAATGCTCAGGGGTTACTCCTGGCTCTGTACTCAGGAATTACTCCTGGCAGTGCTATGGGATGCTGGGGACCGAATCCTGGTTGGCCTCATGCAAGGCAAACACCCTACTCTTTTATGCTATAACTCCGGCCCCCTTATTTTATTTTTTATTTTAATTTTATTATACCACCATGAGATATTTATTACAAAGCTTTTCATGTTCAGTCATACAGTGTTCCAGCACCCATCCCTCCACCAGTGCACATTTCCCAACACCAATGTCACAAGATTCTCTCCCCCTCCCCCAGTCTGCCTCTATGACAGACACTTTTCCTCTTCTTTCTCTCTCTCTCTCTCTCTCTCTGTCTCTCTCTCCCTCTCCCTTCTCTTACACATTGATTGTACATGGGGCTTTTAACAGGCAGGATGAGTCGTACCTAAAACGACTGAAATTGAAAATAGATAAACAAAACAGTGCCCCATTCCCACAAAAACACAACCACAGGGGGTGCTGGAGCGGGGACAGAACTCAGGCAAGTGTTTCACAATCTCCCCAGCCCCCGTCTAGGTCTTTTTTGATTTTAGGGTTTGGACCACACCCATCAGCACTGAGGGTTTACTCTTGGTTCTACACTCACTATAGCGGGTAGGGTGTTAGCACCTCATTTGGTATCTGGAGGTCATCTGGAGAGATCCCTAACCGCAGAGGCGGGAGTAAGGCCTGAGCACAGCCAGGTATGACCCAATCCTCTCTCCGCCGCTCCCACACAAATGCTAAAAAGCACATCCACAGATTGACTTTCTCTGAACCAGCAACGTCAGAACCTGAGTCCTACAGCCCAAGACTAAATGTTCAATAAACACCACTGAATTCTGCTGAAAATGTCTTCCTGACTAGACGGATGTCTTGAGCTCACCAGCTGCCTAGTGGACTCCCACTACTTGGCTGCTGGACAGCTCTGGTTCTGCCTACACAAGTCAAGGGAAGGCTCAGCAGCTCTGGCTACCTGCAGCCGCTGACAAACCCCATCCCTAAGCTTATTGTGAAACCTGCTCTTCCACAGTAACTTCACACCTTCCTCATTCTGGTTCTATACTTTAAAAAAAAAACCCACATTCAGAAAGTTGGCAACAATGGTGGCAGGAAGTTGCAATGGTGGTAGGACAGAGGTTGAATATTGAATATCTGTAAGAAATTAACAGAACAACTTTGGTAAAAATTGAGAAGTCCACTAAGTTCACTAAGTGAAAGCAATAATAAAGATGGTCCAATTTGCACCTAACAGCTCAGAAAAAAGACCAGGACTTTAGCAACACCATTATGAGATACATGTTGCAATAAGCCATATAAAGTAGATTAATCAGTGCCTGCTATAGTAGCAGGTTTGAGGGGTGGGTGGGAAACTAAAGTCTTTGGTGGTGGTAAGGGCACACTGGTGGTGGGATTGGTGTTGGAATATTGAATACTTGAATCAACTGTATTGTGAACAACTGTCAATCATGGTGTTCAAATAAAGCTTAAAAAATTTAAAAACCCACATTCCTGGGTTCCAGCTTTCCTCTTTCAGGGCTGAGACTGGGATGAGTTGAGCAAGAGGAATCAGCAGGTAAGGGGAGGGCGGACAAAGAGCTTGTGCTCTCTCTTTCCTTCTCACTCCTGGTCTTGCTGCCACCCCACATCCTATTCCCCGGGGCCTCGGGATACTGCACACTCAGGACCTGTGAAACTCAAAGTTCCCTTCCCATTCTTTCTCCTGGCTCAACCCACAGGTCTACAGCTGGTCACTTTAGGAGAGGTTCTGCTTTGAAATGGTCATGGCGAATCTGTAGACAGCCCTTCAGAGATGAAGCTCCTTCTGTCCTCACGCATGGGTGAAGAGTGCAGAGTTAGGGCTTCTGGATTAGGATGTGGAGCCAAAAGAACGTTGTTGTAGTACACTGTTGCCCAGAGCCTCTGCATCTTGCCTGCCTGGAGTTACCTCCTGCAGGCCACTTTGTAGATAAAGAGCAAGAAAACAGTTTGAATGTGGCAGTATATCTTACCATATATTCTATGTTAGCTGATATAAATATTTTCTCTCATGCTACCACAATCATCATTGGACTAGATAGATCTTACCAGTAAATTTATCTGGCCATGTTGGTCTCTAAGTAATTAGACCAGAGAGAAATGCTGTTTGCCTCTAAGCAAAGATGTGTGGCTCTCTAATAAGTCTAAAGGCTAATATACAAAACAACTATGAAGTAGAAAATCTTGTGAAGGCTTGGAGAAATACATACCTGGCTGTAGAATATCCATTGGTACAGATGTATGACTTTGTATTCTGAGATACAGTTCACCTCAGATGCCCTTCCCCACCTACCAAAGACCTGCAGACTTGGCTGGGGCAATATTAACATTTCAGTGGAACTAGGTGAGGTCCTGGGAGAAGTTATCTAAGGGAGATTGACCCTAACTGCTTTCCATTGATGTGAGCTGGTCTGGGCTGAAAAGTTATAAAAGATGTAGCCTGCTTTTTTTCCAGGCCTTTTGCCTTTTTCGCCTTTTCTCTTCCTCCTCTTTGTCCTCTCCTCCTCTCTCCTATCTCTTCCCTGTTGGGCCTTGGCATGTGGTAGCAGCCACCTTGGCCTAGGATTCTAAACCTACATGTGGCCAGGGCCCAGCGAGGAACCTAAATCTGGGATTTTCCTATTGTTGGATTATATACCAGAACAAGTTGAGTAAAGCCTTTTGAAATTTTGCTGGATTCTCATGTCTTTCTCAGTTCGCCGGCTGCCAACCCTCTGGTCCCCTGGAGCACAAGGAGATCTAGTACCTGCTCCCAGATTTTGTTGGGGCACCCAGCAGACTCCGACAGAATGAGACTTAAAATTTTGAGAATGGGAGGCCAGAGTTATAGCACAGTGGGTAAGTCATTTGCTTTGCACTTGGCCAACCAAGGTTTAATCCCCAGCATCCCATTTGGTCCCCTGAGCCCAGGCAGGAGTAATTCCTGAGTGCAGAGCTAGGAGCTACCCCTAAGCATTGCAGGGTGTGACCCAAAAAGAAAAAAGAAAAAAATGAGAATGGATAAGGAACAAGAAAAAATCCTTCGCCTAAAATACCAAGATTGGATCAGAAAGATAGAACAGTGGTAGGGTGCCTGTGTTGCATGCAGGGTAGATCCTGGTGTTGGAGTACCTTTGTTCTCAGCCCTGGGTTTTGTATTGTCAATGAAAGGTTGCTTCTCTCTTTCCTGTATGCCCTAAATAACAAACAGGGGAGGGTGGAGGGGGTAGGAGGGTCCACCACCATCCTGGGTGGGCCTATAGCCCCAGGAGCCTGCGTGGAAGCCCCTGGTGGGTTTTGCCAGGGTAAGGGAAAACCTTACCTCATTGTTTCAGGATTAAGGCCATTTACCTCTTACCTTTTGTAAAGTATGTATCTCTGGCAGACTTGAGGGGTGGTGTGAGTGTGGAGTTAGGTGGAGTGAGAAGTGAGGGAGATAGATTAAAGTCTTAGATTTTCTGGAGCTGGTGGTCACATTCCTTTGTCCATCGGTCGGGAAACTGTCATCAGCACTGAATGCAGCCACGGAAGCCACTGAACCCCAATATCTGTTTGGGACCCCACTGAGCTCCAACACCCGGCACCCCAACTGTTCTCCTGAGCACCATGGGGTTATTCCTGACAGCAGAGCTAGGATCGCTGCTGAGTGCAGTTTCAAAACAAACCTAAACCAAAACGACCCAAGTGAGAGTCTGGGAGACAGGACCAAAAGCTAGAACATATGACTGGCATGTGAGGGGCCCTGGGTTCAATTCTGGGACCCCACCATATGGCTCCCCAAGCCTATCAGGAATGATCTTTCACATATAGCCAGGAGTAAGCCCTGAACACTGCCAGGTGTAGCCCAAACCAAAATTTAAAAAAAGCAAGACCCACACATGAGGCCTAACAGCTTTAACAGATGTCCACCAAACTTCTGTCCTGTGTGCTCTTCTTCCTCCCCACTGTCCCTTCCCTTCTGTGCTGTGTGGTGATGGAGCTCACACACAGGACTGCGGCCTCTCCAGGGCACTCCTCAAACACAGGTGCTGGAGTGAGGTTCACTGTGCTCCTGGCCACAAGGCTCACACATATTAATTGCATGTGTGCATGTGCGTGTGTGAGTCACACACACTGAGTTATGGTCCTGGCACACACATAACTGCAACTCTTGTGAGCACTAGAGATGACACTGTAGAGCGAGTGGGACACCAGCAGGTCAGAGAGGGGGGAGACACATAGCTCACATATCAGAGGGCTGCCCAGGGCTCGTGGGTGGCACCAGGGATTAAACCGGGCAGACAAGTGCTTCTGCCACTGAGCCACCCAAGCCTCTGGTCTCTGTATTGTTTATAGTTTAAGATGTTGAATTAGGGCCGGAACGATAGTAGTGGGGAGGGCCTTTGCCTTGCACGCGGCTGACCCAGTTCCATCCCTGGCATCCCATATGGTCCCCTGAGCACAGCCAGGAGTAATTCCTGAGCATAGAGCCAAGAGTAACTCCTGAGCACTGCTGGGAGTGATCCAAAGAGCAAAAAAATATGTGTGGAATGTTGAATTAATTTAAGATTGACACTTTGTGCACTTATCTTTTTTATTTAACATAAGTTGTTGAATACCTGTGTCCAACATTTTCCGGATGACCTCAATGACTTGATAGTGTCTCCATTTCCCTTGCTGTACACATCACACTCTACTTCCCTATTCACATTAAAAAAATTATGGTTACAAACAAGTTTTCTCTGTCAGAGAAAGGACGGGAGGAAATGAAGAGATGGCATGGAGTTGCCCTTGAATGCACTTGACCAGGTTCTACACCTGGCACAACTGATGGGTCTCTGAGCCTCACCGGGTGATCCCTGAACAAAGAGCCAGGGCTAAGTGCTGCACACTGCTGGGTGTGGCCCCCCAAAAACAACAAAACAGGAGAAATAAGAACAAGGGATTTGAGTTGAGTTTGAAATATGAAGGCCTTGCTTAGGTTTTTAATTCAGGGTTTAAAACTCAGGACTTTTGATTTGCAATTTTATACATGTGATGATAGCAACGTCTTTTTAAAAAAAAAAAAAACTTCTTGAAGGGCCGAGTGGTAGTCCAGGGGGTAGGGCGATTGACTTGCATGCAGCCGACCTGGGTTTGATCCCGGCATCCCATATGGTCCCCCCGAGAGCTGCCAGAAGTAATTCCTAAGTGCAGAGCAAGGAGTAACCCCTGAGTGTTGCTGGGTGTGACCCAAAAAAGCAATAATAATAATAATAATAATAATAATAATAATAATAATAATAATAATAATAATAAAACAAAAATAAAAAAATAAAAAGCCTCTTGATTATGTTATTGAATTTACTTTTGTCTTAAAAGTACAGGGATCTGGAAATAATTTCTTTCTGTTGTAGTCCCAGTATCCCTTCGGTACCTGAAATAGGTTAATATGGTTGAGAATGGAAATATATAAGCAGTAAAGTAAATAAAATATTCTAAGTGATGTCACACATAAAATTTCACAAGAAGATGAATGCAATTCAGCTCTACTTTTATTTTTATGCTGTTCAGCTTTATATACATTATTACTTAAGCATATACCCATAGTTAAGATACAAAAACTTATACAAAATTCCCAGTAATTTAACATCTGAAAAAGGAAAGGGAGATACTGCATTTGATTCCTGGTACAATTCTGTTGAAATATTTAATTTTAAAACCCAGATATCTAGATGACAACAACTCAGGTGCAAAGAGACAGCACAGCGGAGACGGCACTGGCCTTGCGCGCAGCCGCCCCAGATTCAATCCCGGCATCCCATATGGTCCCCTGAGCATTGCCAGGAGTAATTCCTGAGTGCAGAGGCAGGAGTAAGACCCAAGCATTGCCAGGTGTGACCCCCAAACCAAATAAAAATTAAAATATTAAAATCAAACAAACAAATCAAAAGCCATTACTTTTCCGGAAATTTTTTGTTCACATAAATTCATCATTCAAGTATATTTTTACAGACTATAAACTGGGCAAAAATCCAAGTTCTCTTTGCTCTGCCTCTGTCAGCTAAGACTCACACTCTAGCATGAGAAATACAGAACACACAGAGATTTTAGCCTTACAGTCTTCAGGCCATATTACAGGGCTAACGAAGTCCAAGATACATGATATGTCTATGGTCTCATTAAAAAAAATACGACTAATAATAATAATTAGAAAATTTTGCTTTCCCTAATTGTTAGATTCTGTTTGCTAAACAGTACATCTTTTTCATTGTGCTTGGCAACTGGACATCATACTGCAGGAATAATTTAAACATTCTGTGAACAAAATATATACATACATAAACTTTTAAAAGATCTTGGAGTTATTTCATTTAGTTACAACATATGCCCTACAGCTATCAATCACAGCAAATATAAAGAACTTAAAATAGGATGTCAAGCTATATTAACATGTTTCTATAAAAAGTGCATCGCTGAGGCACTGAAACACGATGTGATTAGCCTAAGATCACAAAAGGAAATGTGGGCAGATAAACAAGCATTTCTTTCTAAGCATCTTACTACGCTAGGTTATTTCACCTCACAGAATTAGCTCACTGCAACAGGGACAGAAACAAGATGCATTATTTGGGAATGTTGTTTTAATCTAAATTACTTTTATTAATAATCTTAACTTTAGGAATCTATATGGCTTATCATACATGATTAAGAATTTATAAAAGGAAACACAAGTTTCTGAATTATTAGGCATGTAATGAGTTATTGTTTACATTTGACACATTGATTGAAAAAAACAAATTAATACAATTTTAAACAAAGTTCAGTGAAAGATTCTATCAGCATGATTACTCAAAAATACTACAGAGCCTATAAAATTCAGAATTTTTTTCAGACAATACTATAGACACAAACCCATTAATATAAATATATTAAATCATCTTCTAGTTGATCTTTTGTTTTCTCCGAAAACGTTCTAACAATGCGCTCATAATGTTTCCTGGTATTCTTTGGTGCTTATCAATCAAAGCTTGAACAGCAATTTTTGTCTATTAAGAAAACAAAAGAAAAGTAATTATTCTTTATTTCTCAACATACTAACAATTATTTTAGTGCTATTACTCTGAAGATTCCTCTCTAATTTAGCACCTAGCTCTCTTCAGAAATAACTATTTCCTTCTCAGTACACTTTTTTTTTTTTTTTGCTTTTTTTGGGTCACACCCAGCGATGCTCAGGAATTACTCCTGGCGGTGCTTGGGGGACCATATGGTATGCTAGGGATCGAACCCGGGCCGGCATGGGCCAGCCGCATGCAAGGCAAATGCCCTACCCGCTGTGCTATCGCTCCGGCCCCAGAGACTCACAGACATGTTAATATGTAACAATACTGTTAGTTTATGGTATTTATACCACCCGCATGGCAAGCCTGGCAAGCTGCTCGTGTAGTATTTGATATGCCAAATACCAGTAACATTTATATTAGGTCATTCCCATGACCTAATATAATGGTTTGAGGCTCTTTATGTTCCTGGAGCAAGCAGATGCCTTTGGGCTCTACTAGCATGAGACAGGACATATGGAGATATTACTGGTGCCTGCTCGAGCAAATAGATGATGAACGGGAAGATAGTGATAGTGATAGTGATTTTTACACAAAATTACCCCACCTTCACCACTATCAAAGTGCTCATGACCCCGTTCCCATCTCCATGGCACCTCTAGTGTGATCTTGATTCTCCTTTATTCATGTGCTCACAACACACACACCTGTTAACTAGTTTTGTAATCCCAGAATAAGAGCTTGTCATGGTTCAATACGTCCATTCCCATGCTTTAGACTTAGTTTATTAAGCTTCAGTGACAGCTACTGTCCACACGGCTGTTTTCTGCATCAGCAATACAAGTGCATCAAGACACACCCTCGTGTTTTCCTGCACTGAATACAGCCATGCCTTTGTACACACCAAAGCAGTCAAATGAACTGAAGGGAAAAACATCAGAAGAAAAAAAGTACAGGAAACTTTCTAGGACAAAGATGGAAGCTTGACTCCTTTCCAGCCATTAATGAACCTTTGTGTATTTTTCTTTCATTAGTACATATGCCAGTTGAATCAGGCAATAAGAAAAAGTAAGCAGAACTAAAATTGATATACTGAGAGCTCATTATTTTCATTTCTAGATAGTATAGCAGAAATTTTAATTAAGTCATAGCCACGGAAACCTCAATTAGGATACATCAAGAAATCTAAAACTATTTGTTTCCCATCAAATTCATAGAAAATTTCAACTGATTTTTAATTTAGACGTTTACGTGGCTATCTGAAAATGCATAAATGTCTGTATAGTGCATGCTTATACACATGCACACCTTCTTCCTGATGTTAACATTTCAATTAAAATGCTTATATACAGAATGATCTCTTTTACGTGCAGGATATAAAGAAATGCAGTAATGGAGAGCAAATGGCCTAAGTCACAGGATTGGAGATTTTGTCTACATAAATGAGCTTACATGGGAGGGGAGGGTGGGGGCGGGCCCCTCGGGACACTGATGAGGAAAGCAGGCTCTCTAGTGACTGTATGGTGCTGGAATAATATATGCCTGTGAAGTATGAGCAACAGTATTACAAATCCTAGCACCTCAATGAAGCTGGAAAAACCAGGGCCAAAGAGATAGTATAGCAAGCAGGAGATAGATATATTTGCCTGGCATGCAGCCAACCCATGTTTGACCCATCATCCCATCAACCCAAGCACCACCAGGAGTAATTCCTGAGTGTAGAGCCAGAAATGACCCCTGAACATCACCAAGTGTGGGCGCCCAAAAAAAAAAAGATGGTAAAAACAAAAATGCTGCACCTTCAACTTTTTTTTAAATAAAATTATTCACATAAAATAACTCAAATCTGTCAAGAATTGTTTCATGGAGTTATAAATAAAATTAGACTCAGCTACCGGGCACAGTGGCATATTATCACATAGGTTGGTACCTGTGAAGTACAATTTACTCCACGAGGTGTTGTGGAATTTTAAGTATCTGTTGAAGTTAGATGGTATAGACTTTAAAACTGGGTTTCAAGTAAGTCCCAAAGAGAGTTAAATACCAACTGGGCAAGTACAGACCTTGTTTTGTACAAACGGAGTCATCAAAGAAGGATTTAGGGGTGAGGAAACAAAGGGATATGCATTTAGAGACACAACGGCTTACAAGCTCGCCCCTGAACTAAAGCCAACGGCCATCCTGTCCACCTGACTGGACCCTGGGTGCAGGCTATTCTGGAACCCTCACACCAGACGAAGACGAGGTGTTCCCTGCCTCCCAACAATCCCATACCAGGCACTGACTCATCCTTCGAAAGGTCAGTTCATCCTTATTCCCACAGCCTTGATGGCCATGTATCTGCTGATGATTCCATTATTTGTCTCTCTAACCATCTCAATTTCAGCCAGGAACGTTCACAATATTGACTCTCCTCAAATGCTTGAAAGGCACCTCAAATGCACCATGCTTAAGACTTCTCTCACACTTTTTTTTAGGGGTGGGGGAAGGGCCATACCTGGAGCTGCTCAGGGTTTCCTCCTAGCTCTGTGCTCAGAAATCACTTCTGGTCAGGGGACCATATGGGGCCCCATGGATGGAAGCCCGGTCAGCCATGTGCCAGGAAGTGCCCTATCTGCTGCATCACTCCTGCCCCCTAACCTCACCTTCTTTTCCATATACTCATTCTGGTCTTTCCTATGCCCCCATTGTTTCAGCAAACGACACTACCATACCTCTAGCCAAATAAACACAACCTAGGAGTTCTCCTTAACACCAACCGCTTCTCGTTCATAATATGTATAATCCACAGACTCTACCTTTCCAATCTGTATGTATTCGTGGAAATGTGTACAACAAAACAGAGAAAGTCATTGGCGCTGTAAAAAAAAACTAAGAGAACTTCAATGAAATCTCCCAAATGTCCTCTTCAGCATTAGGATATATTTTAATTTAGATTTAAAGAGTTTTTACAAAAATGCTTCTTTTCCACGAATGTTGTAATTGCCAAAAAAACAAAACACAAATGTCTGAACTGCCTATTATTCACTTCTAAAATGAGGTCTCAGGTGCTGATAGTACAGTCGACAGGCCACCTGCCTTGCATGCAGCCGACTTGAGCTCAATCCCCAACACCCCATATGGTCCCCAGATTCCTGCCAAGAGTGACTATTGAGCACAGAGCCAGAAATATACTCTGAGCACCACCAGGTGTGAGCCCAGAAAAGAAAAAATAAATAAAATAATGTTTCATTTCTGTATCAATTTAGATGTTAGCCATTTTGAATGTGTGATAATCCAGGAATCCTGGTGTAGTAGTTTAAGATTATATTGGGGCGGGAGGCGATAGCACAGTGGGTAGGATATTTGCCTCACACGCTGCCAACCTGGGTTCAATTCCTGGGCATCCCATATAGTCCCCCAAGCACTTCCAGGATTAATTCCTGAGTGTAGAGCCAGGTGTGGCCCCAAAACCTGAACAATGCTGGGTGTGACGAAAAAAAGGGGAAAAATAAACCAAGATAATACAACAATAAACACTGGAAAAACACAACAATGTCTTCTTAAAAGGAAGTTTTCAAGTAAATATTTCATGTGTACTGTAACTTGAAATAATTCAATAAAGACAACTTATAGTAAAAAATGTGGACTGTCAATAATATTTAAAAAAAATTATCTCAGGAAATTAAACTACTTCTTGGTAGGACTACTTTGACACTTTAAGAACAGATAACTAAGTACGTGCAGCAACTGGAGACATCACCCGAGGCATTTCAATGTGCACCCAGTAATGCCAAACTAGCTGACTTAGATAACTGGCCTGGTAGTGCTGTCAGCTCCCAGGGCCCTGGGGAATCCCCAAACAGTGCTCAGGGACCACCTGATGTCGCATGCATCCAGGCACTGGCTCACAATCAGCCTCTGGGCTATCTCTCCAGTTTATCTTTTATTTCTTTCTTTCTTAGTTAAATTGGTATGGTTGGAGTGTATTTTTAATTTTAATTTTCTACAAAAGTAGCTAACTACACAAAAGTTATAACATTTTTCATTCTCATGAGAAACCCTCAGGAAAAAATAATCAAGTCCATTAACTATCACTCATGTATTTAGCTTCACTGAGAAAACCACGGGTATAGAATTTATTAATTTTAAAACTGGCGAGGGCTGGGGAGATAGTACGGTACTTGCCTTGCATGTGGCCAACGTGGGTTCTAACCTTGACCTCCATATAGTCCCCCAAGCACTGGTGGGTGTAAGCCCTGAGCACAGAGCTAAAAGTAAGCACTGCAGAATACAGCCCAGAAGAACAAAAAATTATAGTGAATAAACCTGGAAGCACCTCAAGGATGTAGTTTGATTTCCCTCTGCTACACTAAGAAAATTGAAAGCTAGAGAAGAAACATATCCTTTATCCAAAGGAGCTCTGCTGAAAAATGAGCATTCAGAATCAGAATTAGAATCACCACACTTCCGGACCAGGCTTCCTCCACCAACTCCGTTCCCCCGATTCTGACCATAAAAATAGAGTTTATGTAAAAAGTGCGCCTGGCAAGCTCTGACCCACTTACATCTTCGTAGTGAGCAGGGAAATGTTAAACCGAAAGAGAACACATTCCAGTGACAGAGACTGTGTCTGCCAAAGAACTGCAGGACAATAACAGAGAAACAATGAAATGTGTCAGCAAAAGTCTAGTGTGGAAAAAGTACCCAAATTCCTCCCGGAACAAGGACCGATGCCCACCAGAATGGATGTGGCCATTTTTGCTAAAAATACAAGCCAGTGCTCTGAGGTAAAGGAGAAAGCAAACAGTGAGTAAACGGAAGGAACCTGAGGGAAACAAATGCGGTTTCCTCGAAGCCCTTCATGGTCTCCTTAACCTGCCTCTGCGACATGTCTCACAAAGTGGCTCCATTTTAAAGTTTCCTCTAAGGGATTCACCACAGCTGCACAACCTTCTCTCAGCACCTGACACCATCTGAGAGGAGAGAGGGGCTCCGTCCTTCACCCCTTATGACCACTAGACCCTTTCTTGGGACTGACCTTCGGAACAGATCCCAGCCCCGCTATTATGGTCCCGTGTGGCCAGGCCAATGCTTGCTCATCTGTCACCTTCCTTTGCAAGTAAGCTAAGGAGAACACCCCCAAGGTTCCACTCTGGGCTTTTGCTGTCTGCCGGGCAACTGAGAACATCCAGAATAAAGAAAACATGGGTTTCAGTAGAAAGAAATGGAGAACAAGAAATGCAACCTGCAGCCCTAACCCTCTGAGATTCTGTGGGATTCCTGATTCCCCCACCACATCTAGAAAGGCTAAAAAAAAAATTACCCCATTTCCTTACATGTATAACAACTTCCCCAGTGGGGCTGAAAAGAGTACCGAATTACACTAGGAACACAAAGGAAGCATTATTGGGTGTGGCCCCAAAACCAAAATTCTGTTCGTAGGTGACTGATCTTCTAGAAAGATAATCCTGAAGATTCTATTAAAAAAAATTAGAACTAAAGGAACAGTGTACTAATAATTGTTGGAAATGATAATACCAGCCTAGAATTGAGCATTGAATGTAGGCAAAGGGATATACATGATAGCCTCTAAATGTATGTATTGCAAGTCACAATGTGTAAGAGAAGGGAGAGAGAGAGAGAGAGAGAGAGAGAGAGAGAGAGAGAGAGGAGGCAAAGGAGGAGGCAAAGAGGAGGCAAAATGTATGTATTGCAAGTCACAATGTATAAGAGAAGGGAGAGAGAGAGAGAGAGAGAGAGAGAGAGGGAGAGAGAGAGAGAGAGAGAGAGAGAGAGAGAGAGGAGGGAAAGGGCCTGCCATGGAGGCAGGCTGGGGAGGGTGGAGGGAATCAGGGGACATTAGTGGTGGGAATTGGGCAATGGTGGAGGGATGGGTGCTGGAACACTGTATGACTGAAACCCAAACATGAACATCTTTGTAACTGTATATCTCACGGTGGTACAATAAAAAAATAAATTAGAACTAATAGGCAAATACACCAAAGCTGCAATATCCAAATCAATCCCCCAAATCAGTTGTGCTCCTAAGAAACCAAGAAGAAAACAGGAAAATACTTCATTTATAATAGCAGAAAGAATAAATTATATATAATAATAATGTATAAACAAATGCAGCAAAAACAAAAAATAAAGTCATACAAAACCATGTAATGAGATTGACAGGTGTAATTTTTTTGACAAAATATAATACAAATGTGTGATTTTACAAATTCTTAGAAATCCTACCAGAGCAGAAAGATTGCTTAAATGATAAAGTTTCTGGGGACAGAACGATAGCACAGTAGAGAGGGTGTTTGTCTTGCATGTGGCCGACCCGGTTCAATCCCCAGCATCTGATTTGGTCCCCAGCACTGCCAGGAGTAATTCCTGAGTGTAGAGCCAGGAGTAACCCCCTAAGCATTGCTGGGTGGGACACAAAAAGCAAATAATAATAAAATTAAATAAAATGATAAAGCTCCTATAAAAAATATTTTAAAATATAAAGTCACATATTGACAACTATAAAACACTACTGGAAGAAGCTGGAGAAGACACAAAGGAAAGACAACAATATGTTTGGGGGTTGGAAGAAACAATATGATTAAACTGTCCCTACTAACCAAGGGATTCACAGAGTTGGGGCATCTCTATTAAAATCCCGAGTATTTTTGTTAGAATATAAAAATCCATATGGAATTTCAATGGCCGATAAATAACTGAAACAATATTGAATTAAGAGAACAAAGATGTGGGCTTCCAAATTCCCTACTTGAAATCATACTGCAGTGGAGTGAGTGAGGGAGTGACACACTGGTACAGGGAGGGGGGTTGGAATGTTGTATACAGGAAACCCTACCATTAACAGTATTGCAAATCATCACTGTATCACTGTCTTCCTATATATCATCGATTTGCTCGAGAGGGCACCAGTAACATCTCAATACATCCTGTCACATGCGAGACAGCCAAGGGCATCATCCCGCTCCAGGAACATAAAGAGACTCAAACCATTCCATCAAGTCATGGGAATGAGGTCTATAAATGTTACTGATATTTGGCATGTCAAATACGACACGGGTAGCTTGCCAAGCTCTGCCATGCAGGTGGGATACTCTAGTAGTCACCTCAAAACTCGAGCAATTATTGATGAACCACAGATATGAAAATCCTAAGTAATCCTCCATAATCTAATTCAGCACTGTGTATTTCAAAAGAAAACCACAAAAATAGCATATGTCACAGGCACTGCAAGGATGCACTAAAAAAATAAAACCGGTAACTAAAATGAAATAATTAATTAAAGAATTCAGGTCAGGGATGGGAGTGATAGTACAGCAGGTAGGATGTTCACTTTGTATAAACCAGACTCAGGGTCGATCCCTGACACCCCACACGGTCCCCTGACACTGTGGCCCCAAACCAAATATAAATACGTGCTTAAGCTACAACTTCTCCCCACAACTCCCCAAAAAATATACAAAGACACAAATATACAAAATAATAATAATAATAATAATAATAATATGGGATTGCCACCTGCCCCTCGAAAGTGTTGCAGGTGTGGCTGTGGTGCCTGGCTGTGTTGGCAGGTGGCAGACAGGAGACAGGCTTGTCTATACCCAGGGCTCTGCCCTGTGGGCCCTGGATAGTTGATGATCTGACATAGAAAAAGACAGGGCCCCCTGAAATGAACCCAGAGCCACGGCAGAGGCTGGCAAGCTACCCGAGGTGTATTTGATATGCCAAAAAACAGTAACAATAGTGGACATCATTCCCAACAAATGGAGACGTTACTGGTGCCTGCTAGAGCAAATCGATGAACAACGGGAAGACAAGTGATACAAGTGATACAAGTGATGGCATTGCCACAAAATAATCCAATAAAACAGATAATTCCCACATAAACTTTTGTAAACCTGGTTGTGTTTTGGTGTGACCCAAAAAACAAAACAAAAAAAAGAAAGCTTTCACTATTCTCCCTCACAAAGCAGTCACTAGCCCCTTCGAGGTTCTACTGGTCTCAAACCGATTCAGTCTCCACGTGCTTCCATCTGTCCTCTAAATGCGGACATATTATTTCATCCATTTCCAAGACAATAGTCAGTTCCAGGTCATCATGTTCAATGCCCTTCCTCCCTTTGAAACTCATCTTCCACAACCTCTCCTAATCATACTGAACCCCAACAAAGACTGCACAGAGCTCATGCTGTCATTTCTTCATTCAGTTTCCTCTACCTCATTACTCTCTATCCAGTTAATTCATTCTTGCCTTTTAAAACCCAATTCAAGTATCAACTATTTAGTGTTCAAGAGGCAATTCTAATGTAATTTAGATGCTTTCCTCTGTACTTCCCAAATACCCTAAGGCAGCAGTTCTCAACCAATGAAAATTTTGTTCCAAAACGGAAGTGAGGAAACCTTTTTTACTTTTTTTTTTTTGCCTGTGGTCATTTAGATGATGACAATATCATTTGTGGGTCACACAATTCAGGTCAATGAGATGCAGAGAGCTGACGAGAAACACACTTGTGTTGTCCCGTCGTGCACCAGGGCCAGCCCATGAGCTTCTACAAGGTTTTGGGTGCCTGGCAGGCAGACCACTCCTTACTCCTCTTCTCAAAGGGCAATGTCCATGGGTCTTTCCTACTGCTGTGAAAGGATGGATGGTGAGTGTAGCTGCTGTGTAGGAAGCAACAGGAAGGACACTGGCAAATATCCTGCAGTGCTGAGGAGCCCAGAACGGTCCCTCCAACACAATGTCAATAGAGACCTGGTCACAAGGCACCGTGCACCTTGGAGACACAGACTGAAGTACTTCTCTCCCCCAGTCACCCCAAGTTCCTAGTTAACAGTAGCAGCTGAAGGTGGTACTCTCTACACAACAGACATTATCTCAACAGACAGGCGCAATCTCAGGAACTCTAGGAGCAGATGCTTTTCCCTCCCCTGAAGTGCACAGCAGGAATAAGGGGAGCGGCCCAGGGTCACAAAAAGCAAACAGTGCAGCCAGGAACAAGCTGACTTATTGCACACATCTTTACAGATGAAACTTTACTTCCTACCATTGGCTTCCAATACATAACTCTGCTCTTCAACACTACTCCGCTGTCATTTCAAGATATTTTAACCTGGCAGTAATAATTTCTGTCCTTTCATGGAGGTCAAAACTTTCCTCTTCTGAATTATCACTTACTAAACAAAGTCATTATCATTGCTAAGAACAGGATTTTCTAACTCCAAACTAGTGATATCAGAAAGCAGATAGTTCTGTGTGGTGAGAGAGCTGACCTTTGCAGTAAATAATGTTTTACAGGCAGCCGCAGGTAGGGCATTTGCCTTGCATGCGGCCAACCTGAATTTGATTCCTGATACCTCCTATGGTTCCCTGAGCCCCACTAGGAGTGACGCTGAGCACAGAGTCAGTAGTAAGCCCTGAGCACTGCTGGGTGTGGTCCCTATCCCCCCAAAAAACACAAGATAATAAAATCAGAAAGTCTTCCAACATCTCTGGTCTTTACTTATTAAACACTACTTATAACCACTCTCTCTCCTGTCCTGTCTGTCTAAAAAGTCTCCAGAAGCTGACGCTGACCCCTGGGGGAAATCGCTATGGATCTAGGACATTTTAGTAGAGTGAATGATGACTTAAATTTGACAGAGTAATTAAAAGAGAAAACATGGCCTCAACTAAGAATGAACAGTTGAGAGCCCCCACGCCTCACCTCGCCAGGTCATGGGCCCAGCTCCACATTTCCCGAACCATGGCTGCGTATGCCGCTGTGCAAGTGCTCTAGTCATCCCGGTTACACTTCCTGTCACTGGGTGAAGGGCAGAAAGGAGAGGAGCAGCGCCCAGTCTCATCCCTCAGACTCCCAGGAGGGCTGACTACAAAGATTCACAGCAGGAAACAGCAGACACAATGGAGAAGATGCGCAGAAGTCTACCAAGTTCAGTGAGTGAAAACAGTAACACCGAAGGGCTCAACCAGCATCAGCAGCTCTGTACACTTTCAGAGTGAATTTAGTGATGCCAAGGAAAGGATGTTTAATGAGCGCACAGAAATAATGGCACAGGGAGTCAGCAAAGAACAAGAAATTATGAAAAAAAAAAAAAAAAAAAAAAAAAAAAAAAAGAAATTATGAGGGCTGCGATGAGAAAACTATAACCAGAAGTGACAGAAATAAAATGCATGGTAGGTGATAATGAAAATAAATGCAATAGAAGGGCTGAGAAGGGAAGAATAACAGCAACTGAGAAGACGGAAGTCTTAAGATAAAATTCAGAAAATGTGTAAAAAACAAGAGACAATGGAAGAAGTCTGAAAAATTAAACAGTACAGCAGAGACTATGAGATGCACTCAAGAGGGACAATATAAGAATCACCACTCATACACAAAGAGACTTAAGTGATAAACTCTAAATATCTGCAGGGCTAGCCACAATGTGTAAAATAAGAGGGAGAGAGATGCAGAGACAGAGAGAGAGAAAGAGAGGAAACTGGGGTACCTGCTATTAAGGCAGCATGGGAGTGGCCAGGAGGGGGTGGGGTACATTGGTGGTGGAAATGGGGCACTGGTGGAGGGATGGGTGCTGGTATACTGTATTACCAAGAACCAATTATGAACACCTTTGTAACTGTATGTTTCACCGTGGTATAATAAAAAGTTAAAAAAAAGAATCACCACTCACGGTGGTAGAATAAAAAATATTAAATTAAAAAAAAAAGAATCACCAGAGTCCCTGAAGAACAGGAAGGCAAATCTGATGAAGAATTTATATATGAGCTAGGGCTCATATAAATCCCGAAAGAGACCAACAAATGGCAGAGATGCTCCCAGTCCTCCCCGAGCCAGCCTGAACACAGGGGGCACCTCAGAGGGGACAGGTGAGATCCTGACCCGTCCCGGATCCAACAGAGCCCCTGCAGTTGAAAATTTTCCACACAATAGCCGCCATGCTTAAGACAGGACTCCACTGCTCGGAAAGCCCCACCCATGAATGGATCTGTTGAAAAACTCCGGCATGCAGGTATCTGTGACTGACTTCTCCAGGCTTTCTGGAGTAGGAGAGGGGCCACCTTCCCCCCCATCTCCCTGTTTTTCAGAAGGCCTAGTGGTCACACCCATGAACTGCCTCAAGCGCCAAAGTAATCTCATCCACTGGCCATGATCCAGAGACTCATATAAATCTCAAAGGAGACCAAAAACTCAAACCTCAGTTACAATCTCTGGAATTCCTGGGACATGCAACATCTCAAACTCTGGTGTAGCGATATACAAGTATCACATCACGTTTTATAGATGTAAGTACGGGCACCCAATAACAAAGTACGTAGTCCCAATGTCTATTCTGTGGCAACATATCAGCAATTTCTTATACAAAGGGCTAATGGTTCAATGGCTCCATCGTGAGATTGAATAATCCTTTTACCTTTCTTCTAAGAATGTATTTTTCGACCATATTCAGCAAATTAGCTCTAACAGACAATATAAAATAAATTTTCAGTGTCTGCTTAGGACAGACTCAAACAGTGGCTGCAAAAATTTGAAATAATTGTTGTTCATAGTTGCAATGGTGATGGGTTTGGGGTTGAGTATTGAATATTTGTAAGAAACTAACATGAACATCTTTGCTGAAAAATCGAGTAGAAGCCCACTATGTTTAATAAGTTCAGTAAGTGAAAGCAGTAACACAGATGGTTCAATTCACATATAAAAACCCAGGGGCCAGAGCGATAGCACAGAGGGTAGGGTCTTTGCTTTGCACGTGGCCAACCCAGGTTCGATCCCTGGTATCCCATATGGTCCCGGAGCACTGCCAGGAGTAATTTCTGAGTGCAGAGTCAGGAGTAACCCCTGAACATCACTGGGTGTGACCCAAAAAGCAAAAAAAAAAAAAAAGCCCCGTAAAATGGTTACAACTTCATCAGTACCATTCCAATAATATGTTGTAATAAGAAATACAGTTCGTGCCTGCTAAGAGAGCGGGCATGGGGATGGTGGGGGGGGGAAAGCGAGGGTCTTTCGTGGCTTTGCTGAAAAAATCAAGTAGCTGTAACGGCACATTGGTGGTGGTACTGGTGTTGGAATATTGAATACCTGAAATAATGTACTGTGAACAACTTTGTAAATCATGGCGTTTAAATAACAACTTTGTAAATCATGGCGTTTAAATAACATTTTTAAAAAAAGATATTACAGATAAGAATTTCCCAGGATAGAGTGTGCAGGGACCCAGATAACAGACCCAAAGAGAAATTTAAGACATATTACACTTAAAATGACAAGAGTCAAAGACAGAAACAAATAATGGAAGCAACAAGATCAAAAAAGGAATTTACATACAAATGAAAGCATAAGCTTCACAGCAGAGCTATCAAATGAGAGGAATTGATATAAAATGGAAGTGTAAGGTTCACAGCAGAGTTATCAAATGAGAGGAAAGTGGACCCCGGTGATGGGTGTGGTGTTGGAATGATGTAAGCATGAAAAGTATGATTAGTGGTATCGCAAATTCTAGTACCTCAAAACAATGGTTACAGGACCGGAGCAATAGTACAGCAGGTAGGATGCTTGTCTTGTGTACAACTGACCAGGCTGGATCCCCAGCACCATATACGGTCCTCTGAGTCCTACCAGGAGTGACCCCTGAGTACAGAGCTAGCTGTAAGCCCTGAGGACAGTTAGAACTAAGCCCTGAGCATCGCCATGTGAGCTCAAAAATAAAATAATAATAATAATTAAACAATTTACCTTTTCAGCTAACTCTTCTGCAGTCACCTTTGGGTCATATGGAATGGGATCACCTAAGTAAGTGCGTAACTTCACTGGAAAACCTCCATACATTGGAGCAAATGGATAATGAAATTTTTCATAAAGCCATCTAAATAACTCTGCAAAGTAAATAAAATCATTATAATTGATAAATAGTCTCATCGTGCAACTATAAACATTCAAATCAACAAAGAATTATGAAAATATGAAAGATAGTTTAATTTCCTGGAAATTAACATATATATTTTCAAAAAGATTAGCCTTTCACCCATTATAATAAATACAAAATACTCTGTACACTGCTAATAGGAGAAACGGGAAGGTGGTGAGGGGATCTACGTGTGCCCTCTGTGCCTTCTCCTCAATTTTTCTGTAAACTTAAATATACTGTATACTAGATCTATTAACTTTAAAAAATAAGCTTTTAATCACTATTATTGCAAAACAAGGGATAAAAACTTTAACTAAATGTCAGAAGCTAAAATACTACAGAGATACATAAGTATGTGACTTAACAGAAAAAATGGAAACAGGGCTGGAGAAATAGTAGAGTGACTAAGGCTCTTGCCTTGCATGCAGCTGACCCGAGTTTGATCTCTGGCACAAGTGGTCCCCAAGTCCCTCCAGGAGTGACCCTAAGAGCAAAGCCAGGAGTAAACCCTGAGCAAAGCTAGGTGTAGCCCAAAAATCAAACTGGAAAAAGAAATAAAATTGGATATAAAATGCATATAAATATCAGATAGAAATATACAGTAAACAAAGCAAACACTAAAAACATCAGTATATTAGAAAAAGCACAACAAAGTGAATAATTCTTTTCTCTTTGCTGTTTGTCTTTTGTTTTTGGCCACACCTGCCATGTTCATGCTTCCCCTGGTGGGGGCCGGGGGGCCATATGGGATTCAGGAGAGTGAACCCAGGTTGGCAGTGTGCAAGGCAAGTACCCGACCACTGTTCTATCACTTCAGTCCAGGTCATAATTCTTAATGCTAATGACAAAATACAAAATTTAGTAAGGTTAAGACATAATAATGCGAAATAAATCAATGAGCTGAGTATTTTTTTAAGAAAAAGAATCTGAAAAAGGCAGACGACATGAGTGTGCCATTATGCACTGCACTGCATTTAACAGTTCACAGGCGGAGTCACAGACTAGATCCTAAGATCCAAATTCATATTAAAGTAAAATCACCAGATACCAATTTGTTAGAAAGTGAAAAAACAATCAGAAAAGAGCATAGAACCCCTTCATAATTCAAGAAAGTTCAGTATAATTTCTGACATGAAATCTAGATCCTGAAGTGATCCGAGATATTAAAGAAATAATTTAACAAAAGATAAACATCACATCAATCTGCTTTTCCACTCTAAATCTGAAAAGAAATAAAAAAAAAATCTAAAATACATGTTGAACAACATATCAATATCAAAGCAACGTATGTCAAAAGTTCTTTTGGAAGGGAATTATAAGAAGACAGGATATTAGCAATACAAGGTTAGAGGTGTAACATAAACAATTGAGTAATATATATAAAATCAAAGTGAACCAAAGAAAACTATGACAGTTTCAAAATAACAACTGAGATACAGTAGAGATAAAACATTTCATTGTTATTATTCCTAAAACTAGATTCAAAGTTTTTCTTTAATCAGTGTGAATAATTTTTCAATATAAATATATTAGGGGGCCAGAGCGATAGTCCAGCGGGTAGGGCGTTTGCCTTGCACGTGGCTGGCCTGTGCCTGTCAGGTTCGATCCCCGGCATCCCATATGGTTCCCCGAGCACTGCCATGAGTAATTCCTGAGTGCAGAGCCAGGAGTAACGCCTGAGCATTGCCGGGTGTGACCCAAAAAAGCAAAAAAAAAAAAAAAAAAGATAAATAAATAAATAAATAAATAAATAAATAAATAAATAAATAAATTAGGGTTCTAGGTATCCAATGACGGATGACTGAGTAACACAGGTGCGGTACATAATTACACACTATGGGAAACTATGCAGCTGCAAGGAAGATTAGAATTATGCAATTTCCTGCAACTTGGCTGTAACTGGAGGAGATCATGTTAAGTAAGAAGAGAGACCAGGGCTGACGCGATAGTCCAGCAGGTAGGGCGTTTGCCTTGCACGCGGCCGGCCCATGCCAACCTGGGTTCGATCCCTGGCATCCCATATGGTCCCCGAGCACCGCCAGGAGTAATTCCTGAGTGCAGAGCCAGGAGAAACCGCTCAGCATTGCCGGGTGTGACCCAAAAAGCAAAAAAAAAAAAAGAAGAAGAAGAAGAAGAGAGACCAGCACTAGTTGTTCTCACTTACCTGTGGTATACAGTAACACGGGGGCAAGGCCAGGGCCCTGGGCTTGGGTAATGTCAAGCGAGGGATCTGTGTATCTAAAGCATTAGGCTGCAACACTACTCAAAGGATGGGTCATTAACTGGGAGGGACACCCGGGTCCTGGGGGGGGGAGGAGGGGATGCAGTGCGGAGACTGGAGGTGAAACACTGTATGCCCGAAACCCTGTTGTAAACAACTTATAAATCACAGTGTCTAAGTTAAAATATTACGTATATGTGTGTTTGTGTGTATATTATATATATATATATAGCTATATATATTAAATAGGGTTCTAATATAAAAACAGAAAACAAGAAAAGAACAAACCAAAGCAACAGATATAACAGCTATCTCTTTAGGGTTGTAATTCTTAATTCAATATCATATGTTACCTGTTTTTTAAAGCCCTAGCTTTTTCAGAGGTGAGTCAGGAAGACAGTATAATAACATGTAAATCTGTTCTAACTCTCAACAGTGTGTTTTGTCACCACAAATCAGCCAATTCATTCGGCAACTTTTAAAGTCTGTTATGAATAAGCCTTAATTTGCATATGAGATCCTTGAAAGAATCTAAGACATGTAAAAATTGCCATTAGTGAGAACCAAACAGCATTCAGACTTTAAATTGAAAAACATCAAAATAACAAACTCAATATACCTAAATAATTCAGAAGAATTTTATATAGGGTATGAAAGTCCCAGTATTTAAAAATGATTCTAAATAATACATCATATCTAGAAAAAAACTTAGGAATCAAAACTTACTTGTTCCTCCAAGTGATCTAAAGCCTTCTCGAATATTTTGTAAACATAGGAATAATGGGCTAAAGAGAGAATTTGAATTAAAAAGCAAATAAATTAATCCATTTAATATCTCCATTGGGTTATTAAAGAAAAACGTAGAGGACCTGCTTAAGCTTATGAAAATATTTTTAAAAATAAAGGTATACGTTATCACTAGTCTAAGATTAAATTGTTCTTTTGTGAAAATATAAATTGCAAACACTACCCTCTAGTGGTAATACATAACATCTCATTTTCTGAACCCTCAAATCCTTGAACATTCATTTCATTTAATAAAATATATGTGGCAAACTAAATTGGCTTTTGTGGGCTCAAACTAGTAGTTTTATTTTCACTGAAGAAGTTACAATTTCTCTCTCTACAGGGAAATTTCTTTTAAATTAAAATGACACGTTTCGGCAAGATGAGGGCAAGGAATTAGAGGAACATCATTTTGTGTACTCTGAATAAATCTAAACATGCTCAACATCAATAAAAGCATAAAATTCACTGTGGAGAAAAGAAAAAGCATGCCTAATAAAGAATTATTTGTATCATTAGAGGATTTCTACTCAAAAGTTCAGCTTCCATTTTTCCACGGGTATTAATAATGAAGTATGATTGTGAAAAATGGAGACCTTTAGCCAAGTATCTCAAAATAATGGTTCAAGGAATGAGGCACATGCAGAGGGAATACCCCTCAACTAGATTTTTAGAAAAACTGAATGAAACAGTTTAAAGTAGACCAAAAAAACATCCTGGTGGGGAACCTGGGCAGGAGATGAGTATCACTTTATGTTCAAGTCTACACTCAGTATCGCCTAGTACAAAATGACCTGCCCTCGCGAGCAGGGTTTGAGATCCTGAAATAAACTGCAATGACAAAGCCATCTTTCTATGTCCTCTTTGAGAACAGTAAAATATGGCCAAGTGAAGGACAGAGGTTACAGCCATAGGGTTCTTCCTAACGTAGAATTCCTCATATTCACTAATGGGTTGCGTGTTACTGGATCTCTTTGACTCATCAGAAGAATTTAGAAACAGGGACATTTCTGTATCGCAGGATTTGGGCCACCCAAAACGGTCCCTGCAGGAGCTGAAGGGGCATGAAGGGTGAGTGAAAGAAGGAACAAACAGACAGAACAGGGAGCCCATGCCTTGAATCAGTTCACTGATATTCCCTAAACACAAAGGTTCACAAATAGCAGTCATCTTAAAGCAATTATGGAAAATCAGAACCAAGATAAAAGCAGTCTGATGAATTTCAAATTTGATGGAGTTCACTTGCAAAGCTAAGAAATAAGACAAAGCAGTTTGATCCTGCAAGAAACTGACTATAGTCTAAGAAACACCACTAGTTTCTTAAGATCAAATTCCTGGCTGGAATCTTAATGTCTTAAGAACTGAGAACTTAAGGGGGCCGGAGGCGATAGGCCAGCGGGTAGGGCGTTTGCCTTGCACGCGGCTGGACTGTGCCGGCACGGGTTTGATCCCGGCATCCCATATGGCCCCCTGAGCACCGCCAGGAATAATTCCTGAGTGCAGAGTCAGGAGTAACCCCTGAGCGTCGCCGGGTGTGACCCAAAAAGCAAAAAAAAAAAAAAAAAAATGAGAACTTAAAATGCCTAAGAAAGAATTCAATTTACATGCATGTTCATGTGTCCCTGTATGTATGTGCCAAAGAACATGATTCTTAATATTATCCGTGGAGGATCAACACAATCTTGGGAGTCTTAACTCTGCCATTAAAGATTAGGAACACCAGGGAGCCAAAGCAATAGCACAACGGGTAGGGCATTTGCCTTCATGTGACCAACCCAGGCTCGATCTCTGGCATTCTATATGGTCCCTGAGCACTGCCAGGAGTAATTCCTGAGTGCAGAGTCAGAAATACTCCCTGAGCATCGCTGGATGTGACCCAAAAAGAAAAAAAAAAAGATCAGCAATCAGACAAGGTACTAACATCTGAAGATCTGTTTCACTGTATATAAAATGGTGGATAAGACAATTAATGGTATCTCAAAGATTTTTTTTCTATTAAGATCATCCATATAAACAAGTTTATTGAAGCAAGTGCTATTTGCCTTAGGTCTGTCGTCTCTGATTAGAGTACCTGGGGCTGCTCTTAAGTCTGAAGTCACTCAGATGCCCCTATTAAAGTGTCACACTTTGTGTGTCTCGAAGACTCACAGAGTGACATTTTATTTTTCTAGAGTCACACCCGGTGATGCTCAGAAGTTACAACTGGCTCTGCACTCAGGAATTACTCCTGGATACACTCAGGAAACCATATGGCATGCCACGGATCGAACCTGGGTCAGCCGTGTGCAAGGCAAATGCCCTACTCTGTGCTATTGCTTTGGCCCCGACTTCTATTCTTAACTTAGTCTATGACTTTCAGAGGAGCCTGACATTTTTTCTGCCAATATATGAACTTCTTTTTAACAAGCTTTAATTTTGATTTTACAGAGGTGTATCTTTTAACCAGAATACATTTTATTTTCAGTCAACTCTACAAAACTAGAACCTGATTTCCACACTAAAATAAAAGGTGTTATTGAGGCGTCATTTCTGTTCTCCCTTCACCTTTTATGCACAGAAACATTAATTAAATCACACGGTTTAGGGGCCAGAGCTATAGCACGGCGGGTATGCTTTGCACAGGACCAATTCAGGCTCAGTCCCTGGCTCCACTAAGAGTCCCCCAAGCCTGCCAGGAGTGTTCCTTGAGCAGGGCAAGGAGAAAGCCCTGATCATAACCAGGTGTGGTTCAAAAACCAAAGAATAAAGTTTAAAATTACCTGGATTAGTTTAACTGATTATATATAGAAACAGGGTTGGGAAGAGTTCCATCGCTATGCCCTTTCTTTTTTATAATTAACAAAAAATTTTTTTTTGGTTTTCTGGATCACACCCTGCAATGCTCAGGGATTACTCCTGGCTCTGCACTCAAGAATAACTCCTGGCAATGCTCCGGGGACCATATGGGATGCCAGGGATTGAACCCAGGTCGGCCACATGTAAGACAAATACCCTACGTGCTGTGCTATGGCTCCGGCCCCTCTATGCCCTTTCTTTCGGGTCTTCTCCCAGGTAATTTTCTTAAAACCACACACTTAAAGATTATGAATTAGGAGCCAGAGTGATTGTTCAGGGAGCAGAGCACTTGCCTTGCATGCCGCAGACCCAATTGAGATCCCTGGCATCCAAATGGTACCCTGAGCCCTCCAAGAGTGATCCCTGAGTGCAGTGCCGAATAAGCCCTGAGTACCACTGAGTGTGGCTCAAAAGCGAGTAAATAAGTAAACTAAAAGAGTTAGAATAAATAAAATGAGAGAGTAGGAACTCCATGATCAAATTTTGTGATTCCAAATTTATTCTTGTCAGAGCTGGAGCAATAATAGAGTGGTAAGGCATTGTCTTAGGCATGGCCAGCCCAGGTTCAATGCTTGGCTTCCCTTCAGGTATCGCGAGTCCATCAGGAGTGATCCCTGAGCACACAGCCAGAAGCCAGCCCTGAGTACTGCTGGGTGTAGCCCCAAACAAAACAAAACACTCTTGTCATTTTAATTCTAAGCTTTTGAAGGAATGATTTTTTTAAGATCTAGGTCTGATCATCAGATTGTCTTTGATTAATTTTTAAAGCTAGTAACATAGCTTTGATATACATTAACATGAATGATCGTTAATTTTTATATAATTGTAACAATGTAAACAACAACCACCTCTGAAATGGCAATTCAATCATACCAAAGAAAATTCACAGAACTGGATGGGTCATACGCTGAAAAAAAACTATAAACAAAGGACTAGAAAGAATTGCACAATTCAGATGAAAAAAGGCCATATTTTGAAAATGTGAAATAAAACTGTAGGATCTTTGACAAATTTTTCATCTTAAGGTTTATTTTCTCAAGATGGCTTCTGAGGCACAAAGAAATTTATTGATTGCTATTCTTATGATTAAAAATACAAAATTTTTTAAGTTGTGCCACAAAAATGACCCAGTGTTAGCTATGCTGGATCTATATGATGACCCATTTGCATGAATCTTCACTCTGGGAATCAGGTTCACACAACTCACCACTTGTGCATCTATTGCGACCTGCGCGAAGCCTTTGCGGCTTCCCCAGATGATGCTGTAGGTCTCATCACTGAGTAGGGCCTCGCGAACTCCACCGGGTGAAATGGCTAACAAGTGGCCACTTCTCAGAATCTCAACACACTTTTCTCTTGGTCCATGGAGAGCACAAAACACATCAAGTAATAAACTAAACCCTATAGGAAACATCAGCATGAAAATATATAGTAAGTATTTCTGTCCAATTCTACAAGAAAAATCTTCGCACCCTGTATATTCACTCTGTCTACAACTTAAATCAGCAAATTCTTTACTTAAAAATAATAAAACCAAGAATATTTAAGGTTAAAATATGAATAATAGTGGCAAAGAAACATACATAATTGACCACCTACTATTAATCATCAACTTCTGATCACTACTTTATATATACTGCAAATTCAAACTCACAAAATCCTTGGAAGACAAAGATGCTTAGCCCCAATTCACAGATGAGGGAAGTTGACTCAAAAGTAGCATGCTCAAAAAAATAAAATGGAACACAATGGAATACTATGCAGCTGTTAGGAAAAATGAAGTTATGAAATTTGCCTATAAATGGATGCGCATGGAAAGGATCATGTTGAGTGAAATTAGTCAGAAGGAAAGAGAGAGACATAGAATGACTGCATTTATTTGCATGACATAAATATATCAGGTGATCTTACCAAAAGTGGAAATTACCACAAGCATGTGGGAGTCAGAGGTTAGGTAAGACAGAGAAGGGAACATGTGTGAATAAATGTCGAAAGGGCTGATACCAACATAGAACTGAGCATTAAATACAGGCAAAAAATGCACACAATGGCTTCTAAGTGTATGTAGTGCAACCCACAATGTGTAAGAGAAGGAAAAGAGAGAGAGGGAGAGAGAGAAAAGAGATAAAGAATCTGCCATTTAGGCAGGGCTATGGGAGGGCGAGGGAATTGGGGACATTGGTGGTGGGAAATGGGCACTGGTGGAGGGCGGGTGCTGGAACACTATGTGACCGAAACCTCCAAACATGAACAACGTTGTAACTGTGTATCTCACGGTGGTATAATAAAATGTCTTAAATAAATAAATAAAAAGGAATTCAACTGTGAAAATATAAATAAAATATTTTTCCATATTCCATTCCAAAAAATAAAAATAAAATTGAAAATAATGGTGGTGGGAAGGTACATGGTCTGGGATTGGTGTTGGAATATTGAACGTCTGTAACTAAATAGATAATTTAATAGTTCTAAAACAAGAAAAATATTCTCAGAGTATCTTTATTTTTATGTCCAGTTAATAAATGTTTAGTCCTGAGGGGATGGATGTTAGAATATGATATGACTGAATTCGATCATGAATAACTTTGTAACTGTGCATATCACTGTGATTCAATTAAATAAATAAAATTAAAAAACAAGACCAAAAAATTAGCTTGCTCAGTCCAGCACGCAACTGCCAAGACACAGATGTCCTATCCAGATGCCTAGACCACAGCTCCTTCTACTGCCTCTATTGGCCACCACCTACAGTATTTTAGTCTCATTAGAAATAAAATCCCATCAACAATAACCAAATCTTTCTTTCATCCGGTAAGAACAAGAGCCACTCAAGAGAATGTAAATCTTACTAGACTTAGTCCAACCTATCAAAACTGACAAGTCAATATCAAATCTATAAAAGTTAAAAATTAGAAGATGCTTTAAACTATTCAGAGCTGGCCCAGAAAGATAGAGCAGGGAGAGCATGTGCTTTGTACATGGCAGAACCAGGTTCTCTACCCTGAATCCCACATGCTCCTCCAAGCCAGTCAGAAGGAATTCCTGAGCGCAGAACCAGGAGTAAGTAAGCACTGAGCATCGCTGGGTGTGATGCAAAAAGCAAAAAAATAAAAATATAAAATAAATAAAAAGCAACAACCTAACTTTACCAAGAAGAAAATAATTATGTAAACATTTCAGTCACACGTAGACATGACAAAATATAGTACAACTAAAATTCTTAAGTCTGTATATATGAAAATATATGAATCTAAAATGAAGTGAGATAAATAAAAACAACTGTCAGGGTGGTGAGATTATGTTCTTGCCCCCTCTACTTTCTAAATTTATTATAAAATTTTCATGTTACTTTCTAAGAAAAACCCTTCATTGCCAATTTAACCTATACACAAAGTACAAATGGATGCGTCATTTTAAAAACTGGACAGAAGGAACCCGAAAAGCATCCACGAGATTTATGAATGGCACTGAACAGATTATTTCATTTACTGCTGATGTTTATCTAATAAGTGGGTGACTTTTGCATTTAGCATTACAATGAACAAATATAAATTTTCTTGGCTTGCTTCTGGTTGATTTACTGGCAGAAAATAACATTTGACCTAAGTTTATTTCAGATTTTTTTTTTTTTTTAGTAATATCAATACCACCATTTAGTTAACCTTTTTAAAAAGAATAAAAAGCCTTGAACATATTGAAAAGAATAAGATTTAGCCTGGAAAGACAGTAACAGTATAAGCTTCTTAACAAAGAAATTTGAGTTCTGGCCATCTTTTCACATCTAAACATATTAACTAAGTAGGATGATCCAATACTTTCAAATTGGGTTGACAAGTATATTTTCTTAAAAAAGGCAAAAAGCTTTTCCAAAGAACACTGAAGAACTCAGAGAGACAGGTATATAACCATATGGGGTACCAGAGATTGAACCCAGTCAGACATGTGCAAAGCAAATGTCCTACCCTTTATAATACTGCTCTGTATATATCATTTTTTAAAGTTTACTAGGTGAGTTATATATAATGAGACATAAAGAGGCTCCTCAGGACAGGATTTCTGAGGCAGTTATCATACATACTGTTATATGAAGTTAAAATATACCTTAGCTAATCCTTTTACTAATTTTGATTTACTATCAAACAGCTACTATCACACTAATTATAATAAACTTTCCCAAACCTGCATTTCATGGAAATATTCATCATATGAAAAATCAATTACCCTAATACCAAAATTGAAATTACTTGGCAAAGCTACAGTTACTTCTACAAAACTAAAGTTTCAAGATTTAGCCTGGAAAGACAGTAACAATATAAGCCTCTTAACAAAGAAATTTGAGTTCTGGCCTTCTTTCCACATCTAAACATAGTAACTAAGTAGGATGATCCAATACTTTCAAATTGGGTTGACAAGTATATTTTCTTAGGTAAAAAGTTTTTCCAAAGAACACTGAAGAACTCAGAGAGAAAGGCCATATAACGTATTTTGACCATGTTCACTAAATAGTGTAGTGTTATCTACGCTGAAAGTTTACCTGGAATTTTAAAGACAAAGTGATCAGCTACTACACGGCAAGTTCTGCCTTTGTGAATAAAAAATTTTAGCCATGAAGTAGTAAAAATCTATGGGAATAGCTCCATGATAAAAAAATAATGAGTGCCGGTCCTTCTTGAGGTATTTTTTCCATCCCATGAACTTCATAACCTGTTGGAAAAACAAAATTCAGATACTTAGCATTTCTTTATTAGCTAATTTACACAAATGGATGGTTACTGATTCAGAAAGTTGGATAATTTTCTCCTCTGAAGCTGGGTCGGCCATTCCCAGGAAGAGTTTTAAAACAGAAATCAACAACCCTTACTGTTTCTTTCCTCTGATTTACTAAGAAACTAGATTTTGATTTGGTACAGCAGGGAAGGAGTTTGCTTTGCACTCAGCTGATCCTGGTTTCACCCCCAGCACTCCCCATGACCCCTTGATCACCAGGATCTCAGAATCAGGAGTAAGCCCTGAGCACTACTGGGTGTGGCCCCAAAGCCAAAAAAAGAAAGGGAGAGAGGAAAAGGGAAGGAGGGAACAAAAATTCAACGAAAGTTTCATTCTAAACTTTAGATTCATTAGAAACAAATTTAAATTCACTTGTAAAGTAGCTTAAATCTTCATCAAACCTATTTCAGACTCTGGGTAGGATGACTGCCTTATATGCTGCAGTCCCGAGTTCAATCCCCAGCATTCTATCTGGTCCTCTAAACACCGCCAGGAGTAATTCCTGAGTGCAGAGTCAGAAGTAAACCCTGGGCATCGCTGGGCGTGCCCAAAAAAAAAATCCCCATAACTGATTATCTTTAAGGAACAAATCATTTTTTATTTCATGTGGACCCAAGAGGTTCTTAAACACTGAATTTAACCATATTCCTTAGATGCTTTGTTTCATATGCTTCTATACTTAAATAAAATTTTCTGCTAACTGCCTAATTCTAAGTCATGCAATTTACATGAAGTTCTACACTACATTATAATTTACCAAAAGAATTAAAAGTCCCATCAGATACATTTTCTGAAATATCAAAACTACTTCCTTAGGGGATTGTACACAGCAGAAATGCTCAGAGGTTACGTCTAGCTCTGCACTCATGAATTACTCCTGGCAGTGCTCGGGGGACCATATGGGGTGCCAGGGATCAAACCTAGGATGCCCAGGTGCAAGACAAACGCCCTACCCGCTGGACTACTGCTCTCGCCCTCTGAGGTTTTCTTGTGTTCCAAACCAGAAAAGAGAAAAACAGTAAAAGACTTAGGTTGGGGTGAGGCTCTCCTTAGGGCTCTGCATGCAAAAGGCCTTGTGCAGTGGACACATTTCAAGTTAACACCAACGTATCTGGTTGGAAGGAGGAAAATCCAGTTCCGCTGCTGACAAAAAACCAGAGTTGAGCATGTCAGCAGGCAAGTCTACATCCTGCTTCACTCTGCCACACTGAAGCTGGGACACGGCCACACCGTGCCCTGCTCAGAAGCATCGGAGATTATCACTCTAGTTCAATGGCTTCAATTGCCAGCTAGTGACTGGTCAGATTCTTTCGGGCGTTAAGCGGACAATGCCTCCCTCTACATATGCTTTGTAGATTTTCTCCCAGGAGGGACTTTTTGTCCTGTGTTTTCCTACTGCCAGAAACAGCAATCTTGGAGAACCCTAACTCCGTTTCCCTTGGACTGAATTGTGTGCAACTTACCTCCAAACACTCTGAAATCTATCACTCCTGTCCCCTTTCCAGTGCTGTGTGATCTGCATCTCCTAACTCACAAACTCCAGGATACATGGTAAAGTGTCCAATACTGTATAGATCATAGAGGTTAAGGGATCAAATAAGCAAAAAGAAGTTTAGAGAAAACAACCGCAGTCAACTACTACCCTGCCCCCCCGCCCCTTGGTCCCGCTGGAGGAGGAAGCTCTCTGTGCAGATCTTTAGTAGTTTGGGACCCAGTAAGTAGTAGTGATCAATATGGCTGTGTTCCAAACCAAAAAGACGAAAAAAAAAGTAAAAGACTTAGGTTAAATAAGACTCTACCCTTCCGCTGACTCCATACTTAGTAAGATCACTCACTTGGTTATTTTTGGACTGCCCATGTAGTTTAGCCTTAAAAGAGAGAATCTAAAAGTCTCTTGGAGCTTGAGTAACCTCATTTCCATAGCAATGATTTATTATGTAAATGAGTTAACTGCCTTCAGGCTTTAAAACCAGTAACAGACACTTAGTAAAGGTAATATGAGATAGATTCCTTCTAAATCTGTCACCAAAAAGGGAAACCTGCACTCACACATTATGGCAGGCCCACAAGGCAGCACTGCCACCCTCTCATGCCTCTTCCCTGGTCCACCAAACAGACTAAGCTTCCTAGAACATTAAATAGTGCCCCAACGCGCCAGCGAAACACGAGACTTTCCAAACCCACTGTCTTCCTGTCCAAGCTCTCACCCATGAGCGACGCAGCTCTGATTCACCCTCCATTTCATTCACGTGGGGGCGGACGTGCAAGTATCTTCTCGTGACTGGTGCCCTACTCTGATCTGACTGGTTAGAAATCCAACACTTCCTATTATCCCTGGGACTTTGGGACTTAGCTCCGAGAGGAGGAGCAAGAGGGATCAAATTCATTTTGATAGTTATAGTCTTCTGTTTAAAAAAAATATAATTTCCTCTTATAATTTTTTTTTTTTTGCTTTTTGGGTCACACCCGGCAATGCTCAAGGGTTTCTCCTGCCTCTGCACTCAGGAATTACTCCTGGCGGTGCTCGGGGCACCATATGTGATGCCGGGGATCGAACCCGGGCCGGCATGGGCACGTGCAAGGCAAATGCCCTACCCGCTGGGCTATTGCTCCTGCCCCTCCTCTTGCAATTTGACCAGGGTGGGGGCTGGAAGTAAAAAACCAAATTTCTCTGTTCACTAGCCCTTTCCCCATGCACAAACAACTGGGATGCTTTCCATCTCTTCCAAGTATTGCTGCAGTGAGCATTAGCTTGTCTATTGCTTGTCTCTGCACTGAAACCATGTGACTATTCCTAACATGGAATTTTAAAAATGAACATGTTTATTTATGTATGTATGTATGGGGATCAAACCAGGGTATCACACATGCAAGCGAGCATATTACTCCTGAACTACAACGAACCACTCGAGCCTATGATGAACATTTTTATTACTTCATAAAATCCTTTGAGGGTTCATTAAGAAACCATGATGTCATTGTATCAATGGAACATATGTATGATAAAATGCAATGTGTATATGTCACTAAAAACCAAGGTAAAGAAAATGATTTTTTTCTGTTTGCTTTCTGGGTCACACCTGACGATATGCTCAGGGGTTACTCCTAGCTCTGCACTCAGGAATTACTCCTGGCTGTGCCCGGGGACCATATGGGATGCTGGGGATCAAACCCAGTTTGGCCACATGCAAGGCAAATGCCCTCCCTGCTGTACTATCACTCTGGCCCCAAGGAAAATCACATCTTAAAGTATCACCAGAGGCCCAGGGAGCTATAACAGCAGGTAAGGAGCCTGCCTTGCATGTGGCCAAGTCAGTTTGATATCTGGCACTTTTTAAGGTCCCACCAGCTGGTGAAGCGTGATCCCTCAGTGCAGAGCCAGGAGTAAACCCTGAATACTGCTGAGTGCCCCTCTCCCATATAAAAAGAACAAACCTATCACTGGGGCTAGGGATGGGGCCACACATACACAACAAAGTGTGTGGTTTCATCCCAGGCACTGGGGGAAAAGCATCATTGATCACTTGTCACTTGTCTTCCCGTTGTTCATCGATTTGCTCGAGCGGGTGCCAGTAACATCTACAATCGTTGGGAAGGGGGTCATTATTGTTACTGTTTTTGGCATATCGGATACACCACGGGCAGCTTCTGAGGCTCTGCCGTGGCTCTGGGTTCATCCCAGGGGGCCCAGTCTTTTTCTATGTCAGACCATCAACCACCCAGCAGAGCCCTGGGTGTAGACAAGACTGTCTCCTGTCCGCCACCTGGGGATGAAGCCAGGCACCAAAGCCACACCTGGAACATCTCGAGGGGCAGGAAAAGGATCATTGATGCTAAAAACTTCGGCTACTAAGTGATCATAAACACCAAAGTGTCTGAAAGACCTCTATACTAACTCAAAGTCATTTAACAAATGTCAAAATTATAAAGCCTGGGGCCAGAGTGATAGCCCAGCGGGTAGGGAGTTTGCCAGCCTGGGTTCGATCCCCTGCATCCCATATGGTCCCCCGAGCACCGCCAGAAGTGATTCCTGAGTGCAGAGCCAGGAGTAACCCCTAAGCATTGCCGGGTGTGACCCAAAAAGCAAAAAATAATAATAATAATAATAATAAATAAAAATAAAGCCTACTCCAAGTTAGTTTAGTGTTTGCTGGTGGCCCGCCACCCCAGCAGAGCCTCACAACAAGCCAGGCGACCCCCCCACTCTATGAGGACCTCCATTTTCCACATCCGGACTTTCCCCTCATCAGAACTCCACCCAGCAGACCAGCCTATCACAGCCGGGCTTGCACGGCCATAAGCGGCCGAGCGGTTCACCAATAAATGCTGGATTTTGAGATGACTACAAGAGTATGCTACCCGCATGGCAGAGCCTGGCAAGCTACCCGTGTCGTATTTGATATGCCAGATACCAGTAACAATTATAGACCTCATTTCCCATGACCTGATGGAATGGTTTTGAGGCTCTTTATGTTCCTGGAGCAAGCAGGTGCCCTTGGGCTCTACTTGCATGAGACAGGTCATATGGAGATGTTACTGGTGCCCGCTCGAGCAAATTGATGATGAGCGGGGAAGACAGTGACAGTGATAAGGGCAAGAATGGGAGGCGGGTGTTTGCTCCTGGTAAAGACTCTGAGGGCGTGACTAAATGCTTCCAGCGCTGTCTCTGGGGCAGCCTTACTCAGATGCTGTCCCTGCAGTCATGTAATGTCGCCTGCTGAAGTGTCATTGCACCCCATGTGAGACCAGCCAAAGGCCTAAGACTGTAACAGCTGCAGGAACATTACTAGGCACGGATGAATAATGTAGCACAGCAGGGGTCAGAGTCATAGTACAGTGGGCAGGGCATTTACCTGGCAAGTGGCTGGCCTGGGTTCAATCCTCAACATCCCACATGTCTCACCAGGAGTGATTCCTGAGCCAGAACCAGGAGTAAGCCCTGAACACAGCAGGTTGTAGCCCCCAAACAGATAAAATTCAGGACATCATAGTTCCTAAGTAATTGAGCATCACTTTAGGCCCCGGGTCCCAGCCTGGGAGGGAATCACCACAGCACACACCACAGACACACACCAGAGCCCGGTGCCTCACCCTGCATCTTGGCCCTGTCTCCTACATCCTTCCTGGGCCTTGGAGACAAACCACAAAGTTGTTCTTCAATTTCCTCAAGGGAACACTGGCAAATAGGGATAATTCCTAGGATCTAGCTGCTAGTTAAATGATCTGAAAGAGTAGATCCAAGCAAAGCACTTCACAGTGGATGAGAGTAAGTGCGAAAAGAGATTTGTGAGGATATGAACAGGCATGAAGTGATCAAATGTTAAGTTCACAGCAGGGGCAGGGGAGTCACGGCGATCTTTGCCAACTGCAGCCTGAGGCTTCAGCAGTACAGGTCCAGGTGTCTAGACCAAAGCTAGACACTTGGCTACTCGGGACCAGCTGTGAAATGGCTCTGCTGCTCAACAATGCGACATATAGAAAGAACACTTTGTTTGTTGTGTCTTTTGGATCATACCCGCGATGCTCAGGAGTTACTCCTGGCTCTGCACACTGGAATTACTCCTGGCAGTGCTCGGGGATGATATAGAATGCTGGGAATTGAACCCAGGTTGGCTGTGTTCAAGGCAAATGCCCTACCTGCTGTGCTATTGCTCCAGTCCCCTTTTCATCATCTTTGATGACACAATGGGATGGGAATGGTTTCAGCGTATGCACACCACACACACACACACACACACACACACACACACACACACACACACACACACACACGCATGCAGAGGCTGCACAAGGGGACAGGGCCATCTTGCTTACCATGCCACACCGCTGCGTGGCCATCCCTAACGTTGCCACTGTCTTCCTCGCGCCATCCCATAAGTTATGAGAGTAAGCTTCTTTGAGCACATTCTTCCTCTTATAAATGTGTAAGAAAATAATAGTAAGGTAGAGCAGGAAGATGGTAAAGTAGGGGAGTATTAACAGTATGAGTGGTGTAAAAACCCACAGAAGATAGTTTGCAAAACTCAGATAGTCCTCTAAGTGGTCCGCACCGAACCACTCCTCGAAGATGCGGATCAGACACGTCACATAGGGTAGCGGGTCCTGTCCCACACCACAGGTTTGGTTTTCGTCTATCATTTTCCTTTAGGGGAAAATGACCAATTCAGTCTCTTTCTTCACTGCCATCACAGCTCTTTGATCGTGCCACTAAGAGGGGTGAAAAAAAGGTCACTGTTATTACCTGTGCAGATGAAAAGTTCAATGTTTTAGAATGTATCAATACTACAGAGACAGACATGGGGAAGAGCTGCTACTGGCTCTCACTGTGCCCAGCCACTCATGAGGTGCCCGGGAGGGATGGCAGATTCTAGCCCTGGCCCACCACCCCAGCAGAGCCTCACAACAAGCCAGATGACCCCCACTCCATGAGGACCTCCATTTTCCACATCTGGACTTCTTCCGGCGTCAGAACTCCATCCAGCAGACCAGCCTATCACAGCCCGGCTCACACGGCCGCTTGTGGCTGCGTGGTTCATCAATAAATGCTGGATTTTGAGATGACTACAAGAGTATGCTCCCTACACGGCAGAGCCTGGCAAGCTACCCATGTCGTATTTGATATGCCAGATACCAGTAACAATTATAGACCTCATTGCCATGACCTGATGGAATGGTTTGATGCTTTTTATGTTCCTGGAGCAAGCAGGTTCCCTTGGGCTCTACTTGCATGAGACAGGTCATATGGAGATGTTACTGGTGCCCGCTCGAGCAAATCGAAGATAAACGGGAAGACAGACAGTGATCAATACTACATACAGCCACTGCTTACAACCCAACATGAGTAAGCTGTGAATGCTTAACTCTGTTGCTGATTTAAGGTAAAAAAAAAAGTATAAAGTATCATTTGTGGCTCATGAAGTATGTGAGGGTTAGCTTCTGAATTAGCCCATAAGCTTTAATTAAGAGAGGAAAACACAGTGGAAGAATAAATATTTATTCTTTATTTCAGATTTACTTTAATAATCCAATATAGAGCTTTTAGTTGTTCAGAGCGAACAACTAAATCTTAAACAAAGCTTTGTTGCAATAACTTCCACACAGATGAAAATATCAAGATCTGATGAGAGTAGCCCAATTCTTTAGGAAATGAGGTACAGTTCTGAAAACTGTTTTTATTTGGCTTTTTGGGTCATATGTGACAATGCTCAGGGGTTATTCCTGGCTCTGCACTCAGGAATTACTTCTGGCGGTGCTCGGGGACCATATGGGATGCCAGGAACTGGCTATGTGCAAGGCAAAGGTCCTACCCACCTGGACTATTGCTCCAGCCCCTGAATAATGTCTTTAATACACAGGTCACAGAAGCACTCCTTGTTCTTTTGGCATTATGTTATTCTATCAGTATGGGTCTATGTTAGCTACAAAACTAACTTTTTGTTTTTTTGCTCTTTTCTTTTTTGGGTTACACCTGGCAATGCTCAGGGATTACTCCTGGCTCTGCACTCAGGAATTACTCCTAATGGTGATTGGGGAACCATATAGAATGCTGGGGATCAAACCCAGGTATGTCGTGGTGCAAGGCAAACGCCCTACCCACTGTGCTATCACTTTGGCCCCTGAAACTTTAACTCTTAAATAACTAAACATAGTGCCTTATCATTTTACTATGAAGTCTCCTGCTAAACCAACTGCTTGACTTACCAGAAATTAGGTAACTATCTTGTCCCAAGCTTCAATCTTGCATATTCTGGAAAATATAGTAAGCAAATGGAAGGAAAATGGATCAACATTATTAATATCTAGAGTTGGACTTCCCATAAAATAAAAAGCAAGACACAGAGCCCACAGCTTCAGAAAGGACACAGCAGATACTCTATAACCTCAACTATGGCTTTATAGAATTCAGAGTTGGGGGGAAAAATTGGCTTAGAAGAAAAAACTTTTTTTTTTTTTACTTTCTGGGTCACACCGGCAGCGCTTAGGGGTTACTCCTTGCTCTGCACTCATGAATTGCTTCTGGCAGCGCTTGGGGACCATATGGGATGCCGGGATAGAACCTGGGTCAGCCCTGTGCAATGCAAATACCCTACCTGCAGGACTATTGCTCAGGCCCAGCAGAAAAGCGTAAGGAGTGTAATTATGTATCTTTTTAGTAACCTCGCCAACAAGTCAACAATTACACCAGCACTGGACCCTAGAGTTCCAATAACCCTTTCCCTGAAGTTATCCTACTAGTTCAGGTTTCTTCCTTCCCTTCCTCTAGGTCTAGTCCTAAATAATTCACCACGATCTCATACCATGTAATAAGAATGAAAACTGACCTCAGAGTCTTTGTGGATAAAGCAGGAAACAAATAAAAAAAAAATGAAAGGGTTGGAGAGAATAATAGTCAAGATTTTTTTTTTTTTTGCTTTTTTGGGTAACACCCAGCGATGCTCAGGGGTTACTCCTGATTCTGCACTCAGTAATTACTCCTGGGGGTGCTCATGGGATCATATAGGATGCAGGGATTGAACTGGGTTACACTGGTGCAAGGCAAACACCCTCCCCACTCCTAATATCACTCTGGCCCCAAGATATGCTGGCATAAGTAACATATCTTGATTTTCTTTTGGGGGGGGTCACACCGGCAATGCTCAGGGGTTATCACTGGTTCTGCACTCAGGAATTACTCCTGGCGGTGCCCAGGGGACATATGGGATGCCGGGTATCGAACCCAGATGAGCTGAGTGCAAGGCAAACATCCTACCCGCTGTGCTACCATTCCGGCCCCAAGTAACCTATCTGGAGTAAGGGAAGAAGTAACATATTCATGAGTAAGGGATGCACTTTACCTTGTTCTCCCAGTATGAAGGATTTAGTTTTATTTCCTGAAAGCTAACAGTGTGCCCTTGCCATCCCTACTGATCCCTACTGTAACTCTTCCCTATTGGCCCGACTTCTGCACCATTAAACCTCATTCATGAGATCTCAAAAGCTTCCAGATAACTATTATAAACTGCAAATTCCTCAACACCCTCCACTCGTCAGTGACTCTTTCGATGACCTTAGTTTCTTGGTCTTTCTATTCTCTGAGATTACCCTTGCAGGAATGACGTTAAAGAGCAGAACAGCTCAGTTTGCTAAACTCTGCTGACTGGGGATAAAAAGAACACCTGGACATGGGAATCTGACAGGTGCTGTGGACAAACAGGGCCAGGGCCAGAAAGGAACCAGGGAATGGGGGAGAAGAGAAGGGCAGAGAGGGTCTCCGGAAGCCTCTCTTCAAAGCTACTTAAGCAAGCAGCTAGCTGCATGCATGGAGGAGGCAAGCCACGGGAGCCATCTGGCTGGCTTAGAATATCTATTACTTTTTGTTGTTGATGTTATTCTTCTATAAAACCTTAAGGAAAAAAATCTATTTTAAACATCCATCATAAATACTTTCACCATCATGGATTACTTTTAGTCTATGAGTCATCTGGTAGGTACACTGAAGATGCCAATTAAAAAGAAAGAATCCGGGAGAAGCAAGTTAGCCTCCCCGCTCCCGCATCCCTAATACAGGTTTGGCTGGGACTCGGAACCGGCTGGTCATGAGGAAACCTGTACATCAAACCATCAATAAAGCCCACTGAATAGTTCAGTGAAGGCGTGGGTAAACCCAGTCATTTCGCCCTTCAAAACAACGCTTCGTGCACTGCAAACTTGGGAGTTTCTAGTTTGAATTCTCTTCCAAGATTCCGTTTCGAATTCTAAACACCCCCAAGAGATTCCAGCTAACGCCTTGCACGCTCGTCCTCAGCATCCTACTCCCAGCACCTGCGCACAGGTGTGCCCGCGGGCACAGAGCCCTGACTTACAGTCACTGAAACCAGCATCGCTGGCATCAAAGCCCACAGAGCCAGAGAAAGCAGAAACGCTTCCCAGGACAGCCGCCTGCCCGCCTGCCGTGTGCAATGGCTAAAGAGGCCACCAGAGTTACAGCAGTTACAGCTCTGGTCCTGCATCTCTGCGGGGCGTCTAAAGAAACGCCGATGGCACTCCGGGACCAACAGTCCTGCACATCTGAACCGACTTCCCGGGCTCCGGAGGAGAAGCAGCCCAAACCCAGACCCTGCTCTTCAAAACCCGAGTCGGGTCTTGCAGAGGGGACGACGCAGGGAGCGACCGAGCCCGGCGCCGTCCACCCGGCGGGTGTCAATCACGCAAAGCACCGGGCGCGGGAGGAGAAGCGCCGGCGGTGCCGAGCCCCTGCTTCCAGCAGCTCCGCTCTGCAGACGATGGCAGCGGGGACGCTCGGGCTCGCCACTCGCCACCCCGCTCCCCCCTTCGCTTCACTGCCTCCTGCAGCAGCCGCGGGGCGGTCCCCGGCAGTCCGCCCCCCACCCCCGGCGACGTCGGTCGCCCCAGCCCCGCCGCCTCCATCCGGCCGAGACGCAGCGCCCGGGACCCAGCGCGGGGGGTTTCCCCGCCCGACCCGCTGGGGTGCGGCAGCTGAACCGAGTCCGGCGGGAAGCTGAGCCCGAGGGGTCGCCCCCACTCTCCGCGGCCTCTGCACTCGTAGAGCCGCACCACTGGGGCGACCCAGGGCTGGGGGAGCGCGTGCGGCCCGAGGAAGGACCCACGCACCTCGAGCGGGCGCGGGCAGCAGCAGGACGGGGAGGCCCGGCAGGGGCGCGAGCTCTCTTGGGGGCTCCGCGGCCGGAGGAAGCGGAGGGATTTCGGTGACGGGTGGACGTCGATCAGCCTGCGAGGGGGCGGAACCAGCGGCGAGCAGACGCTTCAGCCCGAGCCGCGCGGACGGCGACACCACCCCCCTAGCCCCGCCTCTTCCCGTAGGACCCCTAGCACTTCCGGCTCCCCGCCTACCCCCGGCTCTGGCGGCTCCAGGCGGGTTCCTGCGGTGTCCCGGGCGCGCGGCCACGCCTCCTGCCTTGCAGGCTCGTGGGCAGAGGTCGCGCGTGGTAGAGCCGCCTGCGCCCCGGGGACGACATGTGCTGCGAGAAGTGGGACCGCGTGGCCGAGATGCTCCTCTTCATCCAGGACTTGCGGGAAGAGGACACGATCCGCTGCGTCTGCTCCAGGGCCTTCGTGGAGTAAGTGGGAGCGTGTCTGGTAGGAGCCGGGCTCTGCAGCGTCGAGACCTCGGTGGCTCTGCGACCTGGGCCAGGGACGGTCAAGAAACGGGGCACAGGGTGGGAGCGATGGTGCCCGGGTTTTATCTCCGGCACCGCACAGGGGCCCCAGCCCCTCCAGGAGTGAAGGCTGAGCATAGAACCAGGAGCAATCCCTAAGCACGAAACCAACAGCGATCCCAGATCGCAACCAAGAGCATTCCTTGAGCACAGAGCTAGGGGTGAACCCCTGAAGCCAGGGGTGAACTCACAGCACAGGACAGGGAGTGATCCCTGATTACAGTCAGGAGATATCCCTGAGCACAGAGCCAGGAGCAGAGCCTGAGCACAAGCAGGAGTGATCCCTGAGCACAGACAGAATCAGGAGATCCTTGAGTGGAGTGATCCCTTTGCACAGAGCCAGGGGCAAGCCTGAGTACTGCTGTGTGTGGCCCAGAAGCACCACAACAGAAGGGAAAGAAGTCTGAAGACACCGAGGGATGCTGCGCGGCCAGTTGGGGGCTGATGTCCAGTTTGGGGCATTAGAAATGGGGAAAGTGAAATGCAAGACCATCGCTTCCATGTATGTTGCATCATGTGCTGGTTGATAGATGCTCAGATGCACTGACTGGCTCTCATGAGAGCCTCATGTAGGGGTGGATGAGAGAGGGGAGGCGAGTCTTACGAATATGCTCTGGGGGCCTGAGCGATAGCCCAGCGGGTAGGGCGTTTGTCTTGCACGCGGCCGGCCTGTGCCGGCCTGGGTTCTATCCCCAGCATCCCATATGGTCCCCGAGCACCGCCAGGAGTGATTCCTGAGTGCAGAGCCAGGAGTAACACCTGAGCATCGCCGGGTGTGACCCAAAAAGCAAAAAAAAAAAAAAAAAAAAAAAGTATGCTCTGGACCCAGAGACTGGACGTCAGTTTAATTGCATATGTTTTTGACCTTTTCTTAAAAATAAATATTTAAAAATCTCCCTGCATGGAAAATAATGAATGGTGAGGAACAAAAAAGTAAAAACAAAGATTTCAGGGGCTGGAGTGATGGTACAACAGGCAGAGTGCTTGCCCTGTTTGCGGCTGACCTGGATTGGATCCCTGGTCCCTGGAGCCCTGCTGGGTGTAGCCCACAGGATTCCAGGGATGATCTTTAGAGTAAATTCCCCTTACTAGAGTTCCCCTGTTAAATCTCAGCTTCTTTAAAACTGGAGCATCAACTCTAATTATTCATGGCTTTGTATTTAGGTTTGATTTGTGTAAGGCAATTTGGTGGATGACTTTTAACATTGTTTAATGTAGTGGAATTTAAGCGCAATGGAGTTCTTAGTGTATCTTGTACTTTTGTGAGATAATCAGAAACCCACGCAGGGACTATAGACATAGTACAGCAGGTAAGTGAATTCCCTAGCCGCAGGGACCTGTATTCTATCTCTGGCACAATATATGGGCCCAGAGGTAGTACAGGGATTAAAACCATTGCCATGCTTGTTTCATGATGTGAGCACAGCTGGGTGTGGCCCCCAAATCACCCTCCCTCGACCCCTCAAAACTCAGAAAAATAGCCATGATTTAAAATAAAACTTAGCCACGTAAAAATTACTGTTTTGGGGGCCGGAGTGATAGTCCAGCGGGCAGGGCGATTGCCTTGTGCGTGGCCGGCCCATGCTGGCCTGGGTTCGATCCCGGCATCCCATATGGTCCCCCCGAGCACCGCCAGGAAGTAATTCCTGAGTGCAGAGCCAGGAGAAACCCCTGAGCATCGCCGGGTGTGACCAAAAAACAAAAAAATGAAAAATTACTGTTTTGTATCATACAGGGACATATTAGCTATGTTTTAGTCTTTCTTAGGAGAGCGATATAATAACGATTGTAGAGACATATGATTATTATCGGTTGTAGTATTGTAGGACCACAGATTCCTCTATCCCCCAGAGTGGGAGCAAATCGGTATGTTTGTGTGGAGGAAGCGTCCCCTGCAGTCAGAGCTGTTGAGAAGACTAAGGACCAAAAGACAGGGCAGCAGGGGCTTTTGCACTTCCAGATTACTCTGTCGGCCAGTGACCTGGAGGAGGAGAACCACTAACAACCCATTTCCCGGCAACAGCTGCTGCGGTTAGGGTGGGTGAGAGTGGAGAGGGGGAAAAAGAGAGAAGTGCCAGTTTCAGGGAACGGGATGCTGGGTCTGGAAGGCCTCTCCTGGTTCAGACTTCACTGAGCCCAGGCTTGCTGCTGTCCACACAGAATCAATTTTGTGTTAGTTCTCAGTACTTTCCAGGTGCCATTGGGCTACACTGGCACGTGATAGGGTCAAATGGAACTATTACTTGTGCTCGCTCCAGCAAATCCATGAATAACAGGATGTCAAGTGATCAAGTGACTTAGGAGGTAGGGAGGGGAAGAAGATACAGTTGCACTGTTGGTTTATAGCTCCAGGGAAAGCTGTAAGGCTGATGTTAAGAACTGAGATCTCCCAATAGAAACCATTCCTTTACTACTTGGTGTAAGAGTGACACCCATCTTTGAGAAATCCAGACTTTATTTTTTAAAGGTTTAGATAAGAGGAGAGAGATTCCATTGAGCAATTGGCAGCTGTCTGTTGTTTAGGCTTTTGAGACACACCCAGCTGTGCTCAGGGCTTACTCCTGGCCCTATACTCAGGATCGCCTCTGGCAGGGCTCAGGAAACTGTGGGTCAGAGCAAGGTGAACTGTCTGCAAGGTTAGGGCCTTGACTCTTCTAGTCTCTGGCCCAGAGGGCAGTTTTTAAAGAAATCCTCTTTATCTTTCTTGCTTTTTTTAATTGAATCACCATGAGATACTCAGTTGCAAAGCTGTTCATGATCTGGTGTCAGTCTTACAACATTCCCACACTAGGTCCCAACAGTACTTGGGTTACTTTTCGTTTGTTTTTGGGCCACACAGCAATGCTCAAGGGTTATTTCCTGCTCTGCACTCAGGAGTTACTCCTGATGGTGCCCCAGGAGTGACCTACCTGCTGTTTTACATTTCTAATGCACATTTTGCATTTTAGCCCCTAGGTTGTGCTTTATCTTTTATTAGAGGAGTTAACAGTCACTTGATCACTTGACATCCCATTCTTATATTTGCTCAAGCAGGCACCAGTAATGTTTCCATTTGTCCCTGTCATGTGCCAGTGTAGCCCGGTGGCATCTGCTTGCTCCAAGAATACAAAGAGCCTCAAATCTTTCATTCAGGGTCTTGACTAAGAGGTCTGACCATCTTGTAGGTGGGCGGCTGTTGGAGGACAGGTTTAGCTATTCTGGGAGTTTTGTTGTTTTGCCCACTCCCAGCTTAATCTATTTAAGTCAAGGTTCATTCTAATGAGATCTCTCTTCTATGTAAACACTGCTAGAGGGTGTGGCAGTTACAGAAGTCACCTTGATTGAATAACTTCTGACTTATACATCTACTAAGACTTCTATGTTTTCTAGATTGGGCACAGCTCCTCTTTATACCCACTGCACCCAGCGTGGGACAGTTAGAATTTACCAGGAGACTACCAACCTGGCTACGCTGAGACTATAGGAAGACTATAGGAAGGATCATACTAGTTTGCCTAAGCAGGCACGTGTGACCCTTTCAGTACACGAGAACAAGATACTCAGAATCACCCTGGTGCAGATAATAATAAGAAGGACCTTGTGGGTACCATCAAGATTACATGAAGCTCATGAAGTTAAGATGTATTTCTTTATACCAGCCCTCTCTCTCCAGTGTTTTACATAAGAGATAATCTTGGTAGAAAGGATTAGACCTTGGCATAACATTTGTTTATACCTGCAATAGGGTGTGGCACTACACTCTGTTTAGAGTTCTTTGTTGACATGCCCCTCCGGTTGGATTACTTTGGTGTATATAAGGGGGCTGACTTGGAGGCCCCTTCACTTTTACCTTTTGGGCCTTTTAGTTTTTCGGCTTTTTGGCTCCTGTGGCTTTTGGCTCCTCGGCCTTTTGGGCCTTTTGACTTTTGGCTTTTTGCTCTTTGGCCTTTTGCTCCATCTTCTGGGTAGGACTCAGCTCGGATGAGATCCTCTCTCTCTTTGGTGGGAGACTTAGGCTCTTTTGTATGGTCTAAGTTCGGACCAGAGCTAAAGTTTGTTCATTATATTGGAGTGCTGTGGAAGAGCTTTTGTACTATTAAAAGCCATTTTTGGAACTGCACCGGACTCATGAGTTTTCATCTGTCCTCCCGGCGTCCTCGAAGGTAGAAGAAAACTTCTGCCCTGACACTGTCGGGGATCCAGTCGGTAGCGGTCATCTCTAAGTCACATTCCATGTACAGCCCATCTGATTTTAGACACCTTAACAAACGAGACAGTGTCCCTGATTCTCGATTGTTGATGGAGTTCGAACTCCAGATTCCTTCTCTCACTTGAGTGAGGTGTGATATTCCAAGCATAGCTCTTTCGATTCCTCTTTTTTTTTTTTTTTTGGGTCACACCCGGCAATGCTCAGGGGTTTCTCCTGGCTCTGCACTCAGAAATTACTCCTGGCGGTGCTCGGGGACCATATGGGATGCCAGGGATCGAGCCCAGGCCGGCACAGGCTGGCCGCATGCAAGGCAAACGCCCTACCCACTGGGCTATCGCTCCGGCCCCTTGATTCCTCTTTGGGAGACCCAAATAGCGTTCTCATCCTGCTTTCGTAGGGCCCAGGTCTCTGAGGCATATGTTAATGCAGGAAGAATGGTGGAGTACAGAAGAGATGTGCCCGAAGCTGGAGATCCTTTGTCCTTTTAGCTATTTCTTTTCTGCTCTTGAAGGCGTTCTTTGCCGCTCTTTTCCTCCTGTGCAACTCAGGTTAGGTCGTTCGTCAGGTTGAGTTCTCGACTTAGGTACACATAACTGCTGCATTCAGAGATGTTTGTTCCATTGAGAGAGAATGGGGCATCTGGAACTAGTTCATTTTTCATGAACATTTGCCAAATATGGTCAAGAAATTATTCTTAGAAGAAAGTTAATGAGTATTATTAAATCTTGCAATGGACCCACTGGGCCCTTGAGCCCCTGTATAAGAAATTACTGATATGTTCTTACAGAACAGACACTGTGACTACACACTTGTTATTGGGTGCCCCCACATAAATCTGTTACATGTGATGTGATGCCTGGCACATCAGTACACCAGATTATGAGATGTTGTGGTCACGTGCAGGAAGGGCTGGTAGCATCTCTGCCATTTATAGGACCTTCTGGATCATGGCCAGTGGACGTTGCATTAGCACCTGAAGCAGTTGGTGGGAGTGACCACCGGGCCTTCTGGAGGGAAGGGAGATGGGGAGGGGCCCGTCCCCAGCTCCTAGAAAGCCTGGAGAGTTTAGCTGCCTGGGTTTGAAAGTGGATTCACTCATGGGTGGGCCAACTTGGTGTTTTTGAACTAAGACATTCTTTTCAGATAATTTCCTCCTTCAAGCGTAAAATCTCTGCGTTTTAGAAGTTCACTTCTACTATACCCAGTGAAGTTCAAATTCAATGTAGACTTGAATTTTTTTTTTATCTCAACTGATATGAAATTAAAACCTTTTAGAACAGCAGGGACCCCAAGCTCCTGCGTGTGAAGCACTGTGCTCCAGCCTCTGTGTGCGCAAATTCAGAGCAGGTTCTTTGCTTATGTGTCATACGTCTTTGCCTAATATCCCACTTCATAAGCAATTAATAGGTACCATGATAAAAGCTCACCATGCTGCCTAGACAAAATATTCTGTATCGACATCAGTCCTTATAACAACTCCCGGAGAGACGTATTCCTGCCTCGAGATTACAGGTGCAGAGAGTGTTTTTGTCACATTGGTTTCCTGGCCTTCCACTTTCATTCCTCTCTGTAGGAATGAAAATTGAACTTTTATTTTTCTTTAAATGTTATACTTTGGATTTCAGTGTTGTTTAATTTGCTTCATAGAGACCGAAAACTCTACAATCTGGGATTAAGAGGCTACTACGTCAAAGGCAACAATGAAGGTAAGTATATGAAGCCCTCTATCCCCTTGCTGAAATTTAGTGTGCTGCCCTGTTCACTGGGATGTTACTGTAGGGGCCTCGTTTGAGATACAGTATCTTGAATAGCCAGTAACCCCCATCTTCAGGAACAGCCCTGTTTTTTTCCCTGTCAATTTTTTGTTTTGGGGTTGTTTATTTGGTTTTTGGTTTGTTTGTAGGCCACATCCAGCAGTGCTGAGGGCTTTCTCCTAACTCTGAGCTCAGGGATCACTTCTGCTGGGCTTGGGAATCATAAATGGTACCAGGGACTGGCCCCATTTGGCTCTTGCAAGGCAGGGCCCTCCCTGCTATACTGTAAGTGCTCGCCCCAAGCTCCAACCCCATTAGAGTTGAGCTCTGGTGCACTGGGGGCGGCCGGCCTTCTGTTTGCTAAGCCAGGTAGACTTCTAGGACAAGTGAGTCCCTTTTTTTTTTTGTTTTCCTGGAAAGAGATCAGAAATATAGTTAGGAACCACAGAATTAGTTTGTTTCGTTATAAAGTGCAACTTCTTTTTTGTGAAGCCTGAACTCGGGCAGTCGAAAGGACACAGTGGCAGGATTCCCGGCTTTCCTGGTAAAGCCCTTCCTTCCGCTGACAGCCCTCCTCCAGAAGCGGGCGCTGCGGGGACTTCTGTCTCTCCACAGATCATTTTCTTGTTGGTTTGGGGGCTACCCTCAGCAATGTTCAGGGGTTCCTCCTGCCTCTAGACTCAGGCATCTCCCTTGGTGGTGCTCGGGGGACCATATGAGACACCAGGGAGTGAACCGGGGTTGGGCACATACGTGGCAAGCACCTTTCCCGCTGTACTTATCGTTCAGGCCCATATAATCGTTTTAAAATCCACAGTTCAGGGCCAGAGCAATAGCATAGCCATTAGGGTGTTTGCCTTGCATGTTGCCAACCCCGGTTCGATCCCGTCGTCCCATATGGTCCCCGAGCACCACCAGGAGTAATTCCTGAGTGCAGAGTCAGGAGTAACCCCTCAGCACTGCGGGTGTGAACTAAAAAAGACAAAAATAAATAAATAAATCATACGCATCTACCTCAGTACATTTGCAGGTGGGGAGTACAAATATGCATTTCCCCTCTGGGTGCTTTGTTCTTTTCTCCCCCACCCTTGTTACTCTGTACTATTCCCCCAAAAACAAACAAACAGCTGCTCAGGAATTGGAAGCGGAGCAGGCAGCCGGAGTCACGGAATACCTCGAGGTCTCATGCTCTGCTTCCAGACGAAGGTGATACAACCTGCATCTAAATTTCTTTTTTGTTTGTTTGTTTGTTTTTTGCTTTTTTTTGGGTCACACCCGGCGATGCTCAGGGGTTACTCCTGGCTCTTCCCTCAGGAATTACTCCTGGCGGTGCCTGAGAGACCATATGGGATGGTCGAACCCAGGTCGGCCGAGTGCAAGGCAAATGCCCTACCTGCATGCTATCACTCTAACCCCACCTGCATCTAAATTTCATCTAACATGCTGTCCGTAGGAGAACAGGCTACGGCAGAGGAGGACGGCACTCCATCCTGTGACAGGATGGGCTCACGTGGTGGCCAGGGGCGGGGCCCTTGAGGAGAGTGAACTGGACTCCGGCGGAGCTCATGAGGAGTCTGGGGCTGCCCCCTTCAGTTCGGTGGCGGATCTGCACAGAAGAATGTTGAGGTTCGTATTCTAGTTTCATTGCTTCTCTTCGTTTTGTTTTGTGTTTGGGGCCATGCCGGGCGCTCCGCCGGGGGTCCCCGACAGTGCCGGGAAGCGAGTTCCCTTCTACCTCCGAAGCCGGCAAGGAATGGATGAACACTCAGGAATCCGATGCGGTTTTAAAGGCTTTACTTATCACAGGTTCAGGCATACAAATCAGCAAAAGGAAAAACCCGATGCTTAGGATTCCAGGCTAGAACCCCAGCCACGTGTAGGCCAAGATGGCGACCACCACGTGTAAAACTTCCAAGGGGAATAAGCGGCTCACAAGGCGAGATCCCACCAGGAAGAAGACTGGGAGAGCGGGAACCGGCTAGTTTATACACCCCCTCCCCCTGCAACTCAGACCTTCCTCCCATTGTTATGGAAAGCAGGGAGGGTCCAATGCCCTCAGGTAATCCCTCCCTGCATCTCACCTAGGGCCTTTACTGTGCTAATGTTTTGAGCCAGGAAGGCCTTTGAAATGTAGAGAAGGGGTTTCTGAGATGGCATGTCACTGTACCAAAGACCAACACCAATGCCAGTTAAATATTTCTCCAAGCCTTCACAAGTCTCCTCTACTTCATTGTAGTTTTATATTTTATCAGGGAGCCATGCTTGTTTGTTTGGAAGCAAACAGCATTTCTCTCTGGTCTAATTACTTAGGTGTCCTTACGTGGCCAGGCTAATATGCTGGTAAGATCTAGCTAGTCCCACGATGATTGTGATAGCATGGGGAGAATATTTATACCAGCTAGTACAGCATACATGGTCAGATAAACTGCCACATTTAGACTACCCCCCTTATCTACGGAGTGATTTGCAGGAGGCAGTCCAGAGCAGATGCAGCGGCCCTTAGGAGTCCTGCAACAGGGGCCACACCTGGTGGTGCTCAGGGCTTACTCCTGGTTCATTGCTCAGGGATCACCTGATGGTACTGGGGGGACCATATGGGGTCCTGGGAATTGAACCTTGGGTAGCTGCTTGCAAGGCAACTGTGCTATATCCACCTCCTCTTTTTAAAATTTTTTTAATAAACTATCACATGGATTTTTGTTACCCCAGTCAAATGTACTTCTGATTTACACCACTCAACCTCTTTTTAAATGCATAGATATAAATCAACCACAACTGCAAATGGTGATGTCCCACATGTGAGATATTGTGTATGTGCATATATATCTACATCTACATAGATATAGATATGTATGTATGTATGTATGTAGAGTGGGATGCCAGGGATCAAATCCAGGTCTGCCACACGTAAGACAAATACCCTCTTTGCTGTACTATCATTTTTTCCCCTTCCTGGAAACTTGGTGCTAAGATTCGCTTGTTTAAATAAACACATGCACTACTTTTTAGGGTTTTGTCTGATGTCAAAATAAACTTGTACTGGACAGCAAGTAAGGCACTTGCCATGCATGTACTGATCCAGGCTCAATCCCCAGCACTGCATATGGTCCCCTTAAGCTCTAACAGGAATAAGCCCTAAGCAGTCAGGTGTGGCCCCAACCTGAAGGCCGGAGCCGTAGTACAGCAGGTGCAGCACCCCTGATCTGATAGGGTCCCCCGAGAATTCCTGAGTTCAGAACCAAGAGTAGCCCCTGAGCTTCGCTGCCCGTGGCCCCAAAAACAAAAATAATGATCGACTTGGATTTTACTTTCTCTTAGCGTTTATAAGGTGCACTTTATATTCAAGTTCTTTATCTTACATAGGTGACTATGAATGCTAGAAATAAAGTAAAAAGGGAAAAAAAAAAAAAAAAACATTCAAAGAGATACTTGGATGAAATTAGGAGAGAATCTTGGAGACAAGAATCTGACGATGACATTTCGGCTTCTGACGACCCATCCTTAGTGGAAGAGCAGGAGACCCCTAGCCCATGTGACCGTCGAACCACCACCGACATGGGACCCGCAGAGCTTCCTGTTAACGGTGCAGCGCCGCCAAAGCCGGAAGTCACAGAGCGCTGGGAGAAGTACTGGCAGGAAGTACGGCGGCGGGCTGCTGTGGCAGAGCTGGCGAGAGAAGCATTCGGGTCCGGCGGCGTGTTCTGAGCCGTGGAGTGCCCCCGACACCAAGGGAGAGTGGGAGCAGCTCTACAGCCAGCTCTACTGGTATTACCTGGAGCAATTCCACTATTGGGAAGCCCAGGGCTGGACTTACGATGCCTCCGCGGGCTGTGACAGAGATCCTGGCGGGCGTCACACAGGCGCCGATGCTGAGGAAGGAGACTGTTGTGTGCAGGCCGACTCCGTTTCTCTGCCACCGCCATCTGTCACTGCCGAGAGTGAGGGGCTCGGGGCCGGTCACAGGGACCAGAAGGAAGTACTTGATGGCATTGGTCTCTTGAGTCTGAATTCAGAGGCCGCAGAGCAGCGCCAGTCAGAGTCCTCTGGGAGTTGTGATGGACAGCAGTGGCCGGCGGAAGTCCACAGCAGAAGAGAGTGTCCTGCTTCCAGCCCAGGAGAGCCTTGCAATGGAGCCGCCCCGGAAGGGCACGACTGGCAGCGGAAGCACTTGCCAGCCTTCTCAGGGTGAGAGTGCCAGAGATTCACCCTGCTTAGCGGAGGGCAACAGAATGGGTCTGCTTAGCAAATGAGCATTCGTCCTAGGCGGCAGGTGTATACGCTGGCCAGCTGCCTTTACACTCAAGTTGTGAAAAGACTCAAACCCCCTTTTAAGTTGTTTTACAAGATCTTGTTTATCTTCCTCTTATAGAAATGAAAATACTGCTTGCGAAAGGGTCTCTAAAGTAATAGCGCTTTTTCTTGCCCCGGGCGGCCAGTGAACTGACGCTAGGCAGCTTCTAGGAATATTAGTTTATAGTGAGCTCCCAGGTTGCCTCTGGAGCAAGCGAGTTTGTGGGAGGCAGATTAGAAAGTGGCAGAGAACACGTTTGGCATTGGGTAGGTCTGATGATGGCTCATAGCATTGGGTGGGTCTGACCGTGGCTTATGGCATTGGGTGGGTCTGATAATGCTCATACCTGGGCGAGAGATGGAGCAGTGAGTCTGCTCTCTGGGGAATCTTGTCTGGGCCAGAGCTGTACTATATAGCAGGTTAGACCCAAAACCAAAAAGAAAGAGCGAATCCCAGCAGGACATGCATTTGTCGAGTCTTAGAACATGGCTAGAATCAGCCTCGTGGTTGGCCGCTGCCCAGCTGTTGAGAGACCAGTGTGCAGATGGGGCTGTAATCAGCCAGAGCAGCTCATCTTCATCACTGAGGGTCAGTCTGTTGAGATTTTTGTTTGTTTGTTTTCAGACCACACCCAGAAGTGCTCAGGGATCACTCCTGGCAGGTTCAGGAGACCATATTATATTGGGTGCTGGGAACGAAGCCCAGGTTGGCCACATGTAAGGCAAATGCCCTACACACTGTCCTATTGCTCTGGCCTCTATTGTGTTTTGGGGGGCCACACCCAGTAGTGCTCAGGACTTAGTCCTGGCTTCGTGCTCAGGGATCACTTTGGTGCTTGCGCGACCGTATGTGGTGCCACGGATCAAACCCAGGTTGGCTGCATGCAAGACAAACCCCCTACCTGCTGTACCGCTCTGGCCCGAGGTCTAAGCAAAACCTGATTTATTTGGCTCCTTGAAATCAAACAGGATCTCTCCTGCATTGTGCTGGTCGAGTGTGGTCATTCTGAAAGTGTCTGCCCACTTCAGAATGTCTGTCTACACTGCAGGCTCCTTTTCACTAATTTTGCCGACCCATCTTCTTTGAGGAAATGTAGCACAAATCTGACATGTACTTTGATTAGAGCCACGACACATTAAAGATACTTTTGTTTTGTTTTGTTTTGTTTTGTTTTGTGACCACACCTGGTGGTGCTCAGGGCTTACTCCTGGTGGTGTTCCAGAATCACTCCTGGAAGGGCTCGGGATCATACAGGGAAGGCAAGCACCCTATCCACTGTGTTAATGTTTCAGCCCCAATTTAAAACCATTTTCTATGTGGGGCTGCTCCCTCCCTCCCCTTCCCTCCCACTCCCATCACTACCGTTATTAAAGAACTATGTTAAAAGCAAATGATTGCTTCTAAGTAAAGAAAAATGATTTTCAGGTCATGTTCATATACTGTCTTTGAAGTTATTTGCATTAAAATTCCATTAGAATGTGACAAGACCTATCACAGAAATGGGCAAATTAATTTGTTTAGGCTTAGATGGCTGGGGGAAAGTTAGTTTGCTTTTTAAGTAATTCAACCAAGGAAACTCAGAATGAGAGACATAGCTGTAACTCTTTTAATGCTCAGATTCAGCATGTAGGTGCATGCAATGCACAGATGTAGTTTAATGCTTTGCCTGACTTGTATGTACAGTTCATGACAGGAAAAGTCACTGAAATACTGTGATTGCTTTTGCAAACTATAGACTTGTCAAGCCAAGGTGGGTGCCCGCAGTGATGCCTCTGCTCTTTAGATTCACAGGAGTCCTCAGAAGTAAACACCGTCCAAGAAAGAGCCCTTCGCAGCAGAAGTGATGGAAATGAGAGTGAAGATGATCCACCGGACCAGAACCCAAGCAAACTCAAGAGGAGGCAAGTCACATTCCCTCTCCAGAGGGTGTCAGCATGTGCTCCTGTCTGTGGGGGACAGGCCGCATGTTTTCTCTCCAGATGGTGTCAGCTTATGTGCTCCTATCGGATGGCAATTCTCCAGAGAGTGTCAGCATGTGCTCCTGTCTGTGGGGTGGGGGACAGGTCACATGTGTTATGCAGAGAGTATCAGAGTATGCGCTCCTCTCTGTGGGGGACGGATACTGAAAAGCATCCCTAATAAGTGGTTCATCAAGTTACTTGATGTCACTTTTGTTTATTTTGTTTTGGGATCGTACCTGGCAGTGCTCAAGGTTACTCCTGGCATTGCTTGGGAACCATATAGGATGCAAGGGGTTGATCTTGGTTGGACACATGCGAGGCAAATGCCTGACCTGTTGTAGTATCACTAGCCTACTTTCTTCTTTATTTATGTGGGGCCTCCCTGGCTGTGCCCAGGGCTTACTCCTGGCTATGTGCCCAGGGGACCATACATGGTGCCAGAGATCATGTGAAGACAAGCACCTAACCCCTGTGCTAATTCCCAGCCTCTCATTGTTGACTTTTAAAGAAAAATAATGATTTCACTGTAGAGGGTAAGTTTGAAGACCACAGCTTTCACTGCCCCATTCCCGGCCCCAGCAAAGACTAAAGGAGATGCAGCCTTTCTTACTCATGTCTAGTCACAGGTGATTGGCTTGGCATGACCTAAGGGCTTCATGCTTATTACGGTGTGCAGACGGTGCTCAGTGCTTTATCTCATTGGAGAAACCTGATTAAGGTGCTCCTCTTCCCGACATTCTGGAGCTGTGAACTTAAGTCAAAATCTGCAAGTTTGTTAGATGTTTATCTGAGCTGTGGGCTATAGTGTCACTAAGTTATTGCTTACTTACCACTCTTTCCTTCCCTTGGTCTGTTTAGCCATGAACTGGACGTGGATGAGAGCCCAGATTCCGACCTCGATGACGATGGTGCCCTCCTAGGATTCAAGCACGGTTCTGGACAAAAGTAATGATAGAGAAATACTGTTGTCTTCCAGAAATCACATTGCACCCTAAAGTTTGCCAGTGATCAGATGACTATGAATAATTATGAATTTGATGACATTTTAGTTGATACAATGAAAATACTAACCTACCTGTTAATGGTAATTATAGAGATACGCTGCACATTTTAGGTCTTTTTTATTTGTTTTATGGGGGGGTTTTTTGTTGTTGGTTTTTTTTTTCTTTTTTTGGGTTATACCTGGCAATGCTTGGGGGTTACTCCTGGCTCTACACTCAGGAATTACTCCTTGCAGTTCTCTGGGACCATATGGGGATGCGAGGGATAGAGCCCAGGTCAGCAGCGTGCAAAGCAAACGCCCTCCCCATTGTACTAATGCTCTGGCCCCACATTTTAGTGTTTTCTTGTCTGAGCATTGTGTTGCAGAGCCATCCAAGGTCATTCCAACTTTGATGATTTTGATTTGGTGAGATCATATCACGTTTGGGGGAAAGGGGATCTGAGCTCAACTCCTGACGCTTCTAAGCTTTGTTCTTTTCACCTAGCGCCTCTCATATGGTTCACTGTACATGTCTGAAATGTTGGTGAACATGCCCTGAAAAGTTGAAATCCGCGAGTGACCTTTTTTTTCCTTTAGAATTACCAAAACAATTGCTTACTAAATAAGAAGGAAAATCTTTTTTTCACATCATTTCCCTGTCATAGGCAGTGTTTGGCATAGAACCCCCAAACCTATGTGTGTTTTTTGGTAGTGATGTTAATAGACTCCGCTTTTGCCCCTCAAACCACATACTGTGACTGTCCCACCCTGTGTGCACAGGTTCTTTCCATGGACTGCTTTATGAGCTGTATTACATGTCTGTCTAATCTCGGTGTTTCCTAGCACTGTTCTGAAGACCTTCAAGCCCCCCAAGTTACTGCATGTACCAATCAGTGCACTCATTGCCATAGTTTAATCATTCATCCTTTGAAGGTCAGAGTGTGTGTGTGTGTGTGTGTGTGCATCTGATCCTATCTCTTAAAAGTATTCTGTTAGAATTAAAAGCTTTTCTGAGCATTCATGTATGAAAGATCAGACTTTCTCTAGGGTTAAAAGCCCAAATAGTCCATTAAACTCAAGGGCTATTGCATTTGCCGTGAAGATTAAGCTGCGACATGAAAGCATGCTAAAGACCATTTGGTTCCGCTTGTGGTGATTAGGTTGTGCCCTACCACTTAGCTGCCTCCCAATTTTACATCTAGTGATACAAGTCACGATTAAGGTCTGTGATGTTTCTGAGGATTGAGACCTGTTACATTCGTGGCTACATTTTAGTGGATTGTCTACATATGAGGCAGCCCAAAATTGGTCAATCTTTGGCATCCCAAATGATCGTCCAGCACGCCAGAAATAATTCCTGAGTGCAGAGCCAGGAGCATCACCGGTGTGACCCAAAAAAGCAAAAATTGTATTTTATTTATTTACTTATTTGTTTATTTTTTGCTTTTTGGGTCACACCTGGCAGTGCTCAGGGGTTACTCCTGGCTCTGTACTCAGGAATTACTCCTGGCAGTGCTCTGGGGACCATATGGGATGCCGAGGATCGAACCTGGGTCGGCTGCGAAAAGCAAAAATTTTAAAAAAGAATAATAACTCAAATGAGAATGTTGGTAGAAAAATGGTGAAAATTGTTTTATTCTCTTCATCTAAGGAAGCAGCTTTTCAGACTTGATATTTCAGTCAGCTTCTTTTGGTCTGGTCATAGGTATGGTGGGATTCCAGGTTTCAGCCATCGAAAGGTCAAATACATACAGAAGAACGTGAAATATAAGTCAAAGTTCTTGGACATGCGAAGACAAATAAATTTGAAAAACAAACATATCTTCTTTACTGAAGAACCAGAAAAAGTAGATTTGAAGAAAAGCAAGACTTTGAGTAAGGTATGTGTAAATACTGTTTGTTTTCTGAAGACTTGTATCAGCTTCACTCCTTAATGTTGATGCTTTCAAAGAGGAACACTTTTTCTTTCTGAAAATTCAGGTAATTCTGCTGTGCCTGCTCCTGAAGGCATGGATTTTGAGCTGTGCTCAGAACGGAGTAAGTTGGGGTCAGGGTAACAGTATAGGAAGAAAGGTCGTGATTCACATCGTTTGCTGCCATGCTTGACCACAGTCGTGCGTTCCTGTAACCGTAATCTAAGTGGCTGAGGTGGGGTCATTGATATTTCTCTTGCTTGACTGAATCATTGCGTAAGTTCTCCTGTATTGGTAAAAGCGTACCATCAAGTGAACTCCAGCATTTCTTCAGACCAATTGAACTGAATACCTGACTCTGGACCTGAGTGATAGCTCAGTGATTAAGAACATGTGGGAGGGCTGGAGTGATAGTCCAGCAGGTAGGGCGTTTGCCTTGCATGCGGCCGACCTGGGTTTGATCCCCGGCATCCCATATGATCCCCCATGCAGTGCCAGGAATGATTCCTGAGTGCAGAGCCAGGAGTAACCCTGAGCATAGCTGGGTGTGACCCAAAAAGCAAAAAAAAAAGAACATGTGGGAGACATAGGTTCAGGTCCCAGCACCACTTGATCCCCAGACGCTGAGGTGTGACCCCCAAAACAAAAAACACTTTTACCCTGTGAAGTCTCTGGGGTACATTCCCTCCTGACTTCAACATACTTCCAGTCCATGCAGATGTATAGACAACTCTGTCTTTACTGTGTTTGGATTGGTTGCTTGTTGGTAGTGTATTAGTAAGTGTAGTGATACATATACTTCTGTATGTTCATAAGCATATACATGATATCACTTGTCTTCCCGTGGTTCATCAATTTGCTCGGCGGGTGCCAGTAACGTCTCCATTCGTTGGGAATGAGGTCCATTATTGTTACTGTTTTTGGCATATTGAATACACCACGGGTAGCTTGCCAGGCTCTGCCGTGGCTCTGGGTCCATCCCAGTCTTCTATGTCAGAATATCAACCATCCAGGGCCCACGGGGCAGAGCCCTGAGTGTAAACAAGCCTGTCTCCTGTTATAGGATACAGATTTTAAATGATTCACAATAATTCAGTTATAGTTTTTTCCTTGATTCTTGTTATACAGGATATATATCAATAAATATCTGTGAAGGCAGAAACATCACTGCTGAAGATTCTGAGGGAGACAGTGACGGCTCTGTCTAAGCTTAGATGTACAGACACAGCCCTCACAAAGGAAGATTCTAGGCTATAGTCCACTGTCATTCTTACTCGACCGCAGCCTTTAGGAATGTCATAAACTTTGTTATGAAATATTCTTATTAAAGAAACACAAGGGAGTTTCATCTGACTTTGAGCCTTGATTAACTTCAGATACTGCTGCTTAGATTCTCAGAGTGACAGCCTTTAATTCATCATTGATGCCGAGTACCATGAATTATAGACTGAACCTGGGCCATGGTAGGAAGTTCCCCGTCTAACTTGAAAAACAGAAATCAACAACTCAGCAATGAATAAGAACATTTTTAATAGTAATGTGAAACAATAGGAGTCAATGCAAACAGTGCTTCCTCTTTATACTCATAATGTTAACTAAGTAACAGGAAGTTAGTATGTGTTACATTAAAACATAATGTGTGAGGGCCGGAGCGATAGCCCAGCGGGTAGGGTGTTTGCCTTGCACGCGGCCGGCCCATGCCGGCCCGGGTTCAATCCCCGGCATCCCATATGGTTCCCGAGCACCGCCAGGAGTAATTCCTGAGTGCAGAGCCAGGAGAAACCCCTGAGCATTGCCGAGTGTGACCCAAAAAGCAAAAAAAACAAACAAAAAAAAACCCATAATGTGTGTTTAATTTGATATGTTTTCCTTTAAATGCTTTTTATTTTACTCATTGCACCTGAAAAATCACCCACATCAATCTCTGACTCCACATTTGCGCTCCTGAGCACCACCGGGAGTGATCCCTGAGAAGCCTCCCACATTCTGTTACACCTGTCTTTTACCATATGAGGCTCCTTCTGTCTCCTTTGTTCTTGTGTCCAGAATACTGTTTGTCTTAGAACCATTATACTCCCATTTCCTCCTAACTCTAAAACCGGGAGATTTATTTTGTTTTTGTTTGTTTGGAGGGCCATACCCAGCAGTACTTAGGGCTTACTCCTGGCTCTGTGTTCTGGGATCAGTCCTGGCAGTGGTCAGGAAACCAAGCGCCAGGGATTGAACTGGAGTCCACATGTGCAAGGCCACCACCTACTTCCCTACACTCTCTCCAGCCTCCATACGAAGGAACTTTTCAAGAAGGCCGTACTAGGTACAGGAAAAGGAGGTGCTGTTTGTTCAGAATCACTTGCTCAGCTTAGCCTCTGTGACGGTGTTGTCAGAGCTAATAATCCAGCTTGTCGTTTAAGTTACACGTGGAATAAAGGTGGGAACACGGCACTCAGAATTTGTTCATGTTGACATCCTACATTTTCAGGTAGAGAAATTCTTAAAACGGGTCAGTGACCCACCAGACACGGCGCCTTCACCAGGGTCAGTCTCTCAGGACAATATTCTGGACACGTGTTCAAGCAGCGACTCTGAAGGACAAGAAACAACTGTTAAAGGGAGTGAGGTCCCAGCGGAGACCAGCCTCCCAGGCCCGCAGGAGGGTCGCACTGTGGCTCCAGCCGGAGAACTTGGAGCAGAGAGCAATGGAGAGGGTAACGCAGAGGCGACTGTCACAGACGCTCAGGATTGCAGTGCTCGGGACATGCCAGACCCCCACAGGTGGGAGGCGGAAGGTAAGGCTAAGTACAGGGTTGCGTGTTTGCAAGGTGTCTGCCTCGGGATTTCCTGTTCTGCTCCTCTCTCCCCTTCCCTCTCCCTCTCTCCCGCCTTAGTATTTTGAGGCACTGGGGATCTAATCTAGGCTCTTATGCTTTTGAGCCAGAGCCTCTCCCACTGAGCTACATCCTAGCCCCTTGCCCTGGTTCTTCTTTTTGATAATTATTTGTTTTGGGGGGTTTTGCCTTGAAAAGCTCTTGCTGCTCTTGGCTACTGTTGACAGCAGTGCCTTTGCTGATTGCAGTATCAGGTGTCCCTTTTCTCTTTCTTGTAGACACTTCTATTTCAGAAGCCGGTGTAGGGGTAATTACTTGCCTTTTAGTGACGGACACATTCCCTGTGGACTGGCTCTAGTGATTTCTGTCTTAGATCCTCTGAGCATGGCCTTGGCTCACGTTTCGAGGTCACGTCTGAGCTTAGACGATCGCTGTGACTGAGGGAGCTTCATCTGTCCTCCTGGACTTTCCTTTAAGAAAGGGAGAGGACGTCTTGTAATAATGTTTATAATTCTCCAACAGTGTCTCTAGCTGAGTCCTGACTCTCATACCCATAGTAACTCTCCGCTAGCAGAGCTGCCCAGCCTGTAGGATTCCTGCAATCCAAGGGGTGAAACGCTGGAGCAGGGGCCATGGGCCTCATCTCTGAACTCAGGAAAACCATGGATCAGTCACTGGTGTGCTCTGTGCCGGATCAGCTGTGCTCCAGGGCGAGCTGATGTCACAGGACCGCGGGGATCCCTTCTCAGTGATGCTCTTTTTTTCCCTATCCCTGTTTGTTTTAGCCGAGATGAAGAAGAAAAAGAAGAAGAAAAGCAAGAACAAAAAGGCCAGAAGTCTGCCTGCCGAGATAGCGGGTGTGCCTGGGCTGGCAAAGTATTGGGCCCAGCGATACCGCCTCTTCTCGGCGTTTTGATGATGGGATTAAACTGGACAGAGGTAAGTATATGCATATTTTTAAATGGTTGGGGATGGTACGGGGCATACCTCGCGGTGCTCAAGTCTTCCTCTGGACTCTGTGCTCAGGTGTTCTGTCTTCTGGCAGTGTTCAGGGGACCATATGGGATGCCAGAGTTTGGACTCAGGCTGACCACATGCAAAACAAGTGCCCTATCCACTGTATTATCACTCTGGCCCACTTAATTGTAATTTTAAAATGATTAGGCTTACAAAATGACAAGAGCTGTAGAAAGTTCTCATATCCCCTTTGCCATATTATACTGTTTTTCAACAATTTGCAACCTGTACTTTACTAATTCTACTCTGTATAAGTGAGGGTAGTTGGTTTTATGGTTTTTTGGGGTTTTTTTCTGATTCAGTTTCCTCTGCAGGGACTCAGTCCTGGCAGGGCTCAGATGGGGTGCCAGGGATTGAACCCAGGTTGGCCCTTAAATGCTTTTAATAAAGAAGCAAGGGTCACGTTCACTTACTGCGTTTCTTCGCTTCCTTCAGATCTGGAGTCATTCCTCAGCCTTTCTTCTTTTTTTCGTAGTTTATGCTTTTGAATTATTATTATTATTATTATTATTATTATTATTATTATTTTTTGCTTTTTGGGTCACACCCAGCAATGCTCAGGGGTTACTCCTGGCTCTGCACTCAGGAATAACTCCTGGCGGTGCTCAGGGGACCATATGGGATGCGGGATGGAACCCGGGCCGGCACAGGCCGGCCGTCTGCAAGGCAAATGCCCTACCTGCTGGGCTATCATTCCGGCCCGAAATATTCTTTTTAATGAGCAAAAAAAAAAACACTATTTTGCATTCCCAGTTTGGGTATATAAGTATTTTTAATTTCAGCCTCAAGTTTAATGTAATTACATAGCAGAAATAATTGATGAGATTAGGGGGCGGAGCGATAGCCCAGCGGGTAGGGCGTTGCCTTGCGGCGCGCCTGTGCCGGCCTGGGTTCGATCCCCGGCATCCCATATGGTCCCCCGAGCACCGCCAGGAGTGATTCCTGAGTGCAGAGCCAGGAGTAACCCCTGAGCATTGCCGGGTGTGACCCAAAAAGCAAAAAAAAAAAAAAAAAAAAAAAAAAAAATTGATGAGATTAGGAAAGAGAAAATTTAGGCTGAAGCGATCGTACAGCGGATAGGGTGATAGTACGGGAGGGTGCTTGCCTTGCACACAGCTGGCCCGCGTTCGGTCCCCAGCATTCGTTATGGTCCCCCAAGCACTACCAGGAGTATTCCTTAATGCAGAGCAAGGAGTAACCCTGAGCATCATTGGATTTTCCCTAAAAAAAAAAAAAAAATTGATGAAGGAACACGTAGTCCTGAAAGGCATAATTTAATGAGTCCATATGGGTAATGTTGAATTCTTTCTCGCACTTTCTGCTGTGACCTACCTAGCTGGCCCCATGCGGGCTGCATGTTCCTACTGAGACCATACTGGGAATGCTTCCCTAATTGTGGGTATTTTCTTTTGAGGGGGCAGGGAAGTCAGTATCTCCCAGACAGTGTTCCAGAGGCCTGGAGCCCTCTCCTAGAGATCTCAGCCTGGCTGGCAGCTCCATGCAGTTCCTAGCTCTGCCAGGGAATCCCCAGCCATCCTGGTGGGGGCCGTGTGATGCCGAAGGTGGAATCGGAATCAGCAGCATGGTTCACCTCTTCTGCCAGCTCTCTGGCCCCAGTCTTGGTCTTGGTTAACTCTCTGAGTCAGGAGATCTTCCTCTGGTGGGATTTCAGTGATTTGATGAAACACTTCATCAAAGAGGCCCACGCCAGACCCACAGCTCCATCGGCACGCGGCCACGCTGACATTCTTAGATAGTACTAATCTTAGGATCAGGTCCTTCCCAGGATCTTTCTCATTTATATACTGTATACAGTTCTAAGTAAGTTGTAACTGATACCCGTCATCCCAGTAAGCCTAGCAAGAAACCAGAGCAACCCACACATGATGAGGTCAGTCATTCTCAACATCCAGACTCCATAGTTCCTCAGAGCTCCACCCAAGAGAAAACCTGATCTTTCCCCTTTAAGTTTCATCAGTAAATGCTCGAGATGAGAGCCTTCTACTGAGAGTATTCCACTATACGGAAGAGCCTGGCAAGCTACCCATGTTTTATTTGATATGCCAAAAACTAGTAACAATTATGGACCTCAATTCCATGAGCTGAGGAATGGTTTGAGGCTCTTCCTGTCCCTGGAGCAAGCAGATGCCCTTGGGCTACACTTGCTTGTGACAGGATGTATGGAGATGTTACTGGTGCCCACTCAAGCAAATCGATGAACAATGGGAAAACAGTAATCAGTGATGAAACACTTAGAATCGTTAACACAGTTACATGAGTTAGTAGAAATAAGACTGGAAAACTTACACTCCCATAAAAGGCATTTATTTCTATTTCATAGTTCACGCACTGAGGAGTTGCTTAGACTTTTTGGTAAAATACAGAAAAACTGGTGCATTGTAGACAGTGTACAGGACTGTGCACTGTCCTGACACACTTCTGAAAATCAGAAATTGGCTACAGCATTTGCCTTGATGCAGCCGACCGGTTTCCATCCCCAGCGTCCCATGTGGTACCCCCAAGCACTTCCAGGTGTTGGGGAGTCACTGGGGTCCCTAACGATATCAGGACATGAGTTCCTTTCACCTGTAAGGCCGGCAGGGAATGGATGAAAACTCAGTAGTCCACTGCAGTCCCAAACGGCTTTTACCGATTATCAGTAATAGAACAAGTTCTGCCACTGCAATCCAAGATAATGGGATTTTACAAACCTCTCGCTCATGGTCAGAATTCCAACCATGCACTCAGGCCCATGTTTCTCACCAAAGTAGATCCCAGTACCTTAAGTCAGTTCCCTTATATATTCAAAAGTAATCCTGTCTTCAGGGAGGGTAGTGTCAATAAAGATCACCCTTCTAGGTGTAGAAGTAGAGTGGTACCACACTCATTTTTAGGTCTAAACAGATGATTATACCAGGGACTAGTCCCTTTCTCAGAGATTATCTCTTATGTCAAAACACTGGAGAGAGAAGGAGGGAGAGAGAGAAAGAGAGAGAGAGAAAAGAGAGAGAGCGCATGTGAGCGAGCACTGGTATAAAGAAATACATCTCAATGGATGTAGAAATAAGACTGGAAAACTTACACTCCTAAAAAATATACGCCTGTAAAACTTATACTTCTATAGTATATTCATAGGGAGAAACACATCATAATTTCATGGGTTTCATGCAATCTAGACGGTACCCACAAAGTCCATCTATTTTCTCTTCTGCACCAAGGTGATTCTGAGTGTCTTGTCCTGTTTACCGAAAGGGTTCAGCTCGCCTATTTGAGGGCAAACTAGCATGATCCTTCCTTTAATCTGAAATGGCAGATTCACATAGGCATGGTGGTAGTCTCTTGGTAAATTCTAATTGTCCCCCCACTGGGACAGTGGGTATAAGAGGAATTTTGCCCAATCTAGATAACATTGAAATTATGGTAGAGATAATAGTAATATTTCAGAAGTTACTGAATCAGAGTCAAAATGCTTTTATTTTTTTCTTTCTGGGTCATACCCAGCAATGCTCAGGGGTTATTCCTGGCTCTGTACTCAGGAATTAATGGCGGTGCTCAGGGGACCATATGGGGATCTAACCCTGTCTCCGCATGCAAGGCAAGCGCTACCCGCTGTGCTATGGCTCCAGCCCCAAAATGACTCTTAACTAATGACTGCTGCCACACCCTCCATCAGTGTTTACACAGAAGAGAGATCTCATTAGCATGAACCCTGGCTTAAGAACATGTGAATAGCTTAAACTGTGAGCAGGTTAAACAGCAAAGCTCCCCAGTTAGCTAATCTCCTCATCCAACAGCCAGGAGTAATTCCTGAGTGCAGAGCCAGGAGAAACCCCTGAGCATCGCCGGATGTGACCTCAAAAAGACAAAAAACAAGTTTTATGAAAGGGAATTAGCCCCATCACCAGTCCGATGCCAGCTCCGGTGCAGCTGTGACTGGCAGAATCCCATCCCTTCCCACCCCAAAAATGGGAGAGTTCTGAGCTTCCTAATACTTTCTTGGCTGTACAGCTTCTTGTTCTTCTGACCCTTTTGAAATGTGTACAGGTTTTTGAAGTTTCCAGTCTGAGTCTACTTCACGGCTTCTCCGTTAGGAATGAAATGATTGGGTATACTGGAGTTGGGGCGGTGGGGTTGGCCGGTTCCCATTAGTTCATTTCTGCCTCACAGAAAAATTGAAATGCTACTCATTAGTTGGAGGCATATCCGAGAATCAGGAAAAAAATTGAACATCTGAGGGAGATCTCAGGAGAAAACGTCTCCTTCTGAGGAAGGTGGGAATGAGCCTTCTCTTTGAAGAGAGCTTTGAGAGCTTCTCTTTGAAATGAGGCAAGGCTAACTGCTTGGACAAAAGAAAACAGTTGTCTTGAAGTACAAAATACGGAGTCAAGCCTATCATGTCTGTGCTTGAGTTAGCTTCGTCACGGCTGTTGTAACCAACTTCTCTTCATTCCAGAGGGCTGGTTTTCAGTGACACCTGAGAAGATCGCAGAGCACATTGCCGGCCGGGTTAGTCAGGCCCTCGAGGGGGCCACCGTCGTGGATGCCTTCTGTGGCGTTGGAGGGAACACCATTCAGTTTGCCCTGACTGGGAAGAAAGGTGACTCACTGGCTGCTAACCAGAAACGCCTGTTTGGCTTTACTCTCAATTTAGCTGGGCAACATTTCCCTTTGCTTCAACCTCTCTTTGATGTCTCTCTTATACAATTAAAATTTAACTCTGAAAATAATAATAATTAGCCTATCTTTTTAAAAGGTTTGGGTGGGAGTAGGGACATGTCCAGCAGTACTCAGGCCTTACTCCTGTCTCTGTACTTAAGGACCACTCCTCATGGTGCTCAGGGTGCAGCGAGGAATGTGGGGATCCAACCTGGGGCAGCCGTGTGCAAGGCAAGAGCTCCCTACTGCAGTGTCTCTCCAGCCCATCATGTTTTAAATATATCATTCACATCATGTGGTGCAAGGTAGGATTTGCTTAGCCAGCAATCTTTCATGATCTCTGTTTCACAAATACAATGAGAAATAAAGCAATGAAGTAGTTTCTCCAGATTAGACAGGCACAGCTAGATAGAGCCAGCATAGTGCAGCGTGAACCAGTCAGAGGACTAGAAGACAGTGGACAGGCAGGGGCCAGAGAGGTAGTGCAAGGGTTAAGGCACTTCGCTTGCCCTCAGCAGATCCCGGTTCAATCCCCAACCCCTCATATGGTACCCCAAGCACTGCCAGAGTGAACCCTGGAGCACCACTGAGGTGGCCCCCAAACAGAAAAGAATAGAAGGAATTTGGGGCTGGAGAAATAGTACAGCAGGGAAGGGCACTGGCCTTACATGCGGCCAATCTGGCTTCCGTCCCCGGTACTCGGAGGTCCTCTGGGTTGCACCAGGAGTGATCCCTGAGCCCAGAGCCAGTAATCAGCCCTGGGCATAGCCAGGGAGGGCCCAGAAAACAGAGGACAGGCAGCCATCCAGCTCTGCCACTTCTGACCTTGGACATCATTTCCCTTAAAGGAGACACTGGCACCAGCAGTACAGCAGTTCATGCGCTTACACATTTTAGAGAAATAATTGATTTTAGATTTCAGAGAAATCATTCTAGAGAAAGATTTTAGAGAAATAATTGTTAAATTATTTAGGGCCAATTTGTACAGCAGTACAGCGTTTATACACAGCCAACCCAAGTTCGATCCCCAGCATCCCTTACGGTCCCTCGAGCACCACCAAGAGTAATTCTTGAGCAAATCTAGGAGTAATCATCCCTGAGCACCACCAAGTGTGGCCCAATAACCAAATAAATTAAATTTTAAAAAATTAAGGGACATTAAATTGAAATCGTTTCTGCTACCTTGGTGCTCTTAATAATCTTCGGTATTTTAGATGATATTCATGGCTTCTTGGCAGTGCATTTTTCCTTGACTTAGGGATCATGAAACAGGAAGACCTGTAGTACTGTACATGTTTCCGACACTGTAGCAAGTAGGTAGTATTGAAAATACTCTGCACAAGTTGATACACCTGAAGTCATGAAGCCAGAGTTCTTTTTTTTTAATATTTTATTATACCACTGTGAGATATACAATTACAAAGATATTCATGTTTGGGTTTCGGTCATACAGTGTTCCAGCACCATCCCTCCACCAGTGCCCATTTCCCTTCCCCCTCCCCTACCCTGCCTCTATGGCAGGTTCTTTATCTCTTCTCTCTCTCTCTTTTCTCTCTCTCTCTCTCTCTCTCTCTCTCTCTCTCTCTCTCTCTCTCTCCGCCCTCTCTCTCTCTTCCTTCTCTTAGACATTGTGGATTGCAACACATCCATTTAGAGGTTATCATGTGTATCTTTTTGCCTGTATTCAGTGCTCAGTTCTAGGCTGGTATTATCACTTAAACAATTATTAGCACACTGGTCCCTACTCTCTGTCTTACCTAACCTCTGACTCCAACACATTTGTGGTAGGTTCCACCTTTGACAAGACCTCCTGAGTCATGTTTTGCCTGACCTTGGATATTGGTATCATTTTATATAGATATATATAAAACGTTACCTATATATTATATATACACATATACATACACATATATACATATACATACGTGCATACATTTATATACATATATATAAATGCAGGCATTCTGTATCTGTCTTTTTCCTGAAGCCAGATTTCTTTACTGGGTTTTGTATTTTGGGGGAAGTTTGATTTTCTTTTTTATCCCTGTTCTTTCTAAATTCTTTTAAAATTAAGCACAAGATTTTAGAGAAATAATTGTTAAATCATTCTGAAGATACTTTGTTTTAAGCCTATATTATATGTGTCAGTGATAATTTTCAGTTCAGTTGAATCTCATTTAGTCATATAAAGTTCTTAATGTTAACTGGGAAGCCATATGATTCTGGAAAGCTAAAAAGTAATGGGATCATGAGGGTCGGAGTGATAGGGTCCCACCTGGTGATGCTAAGGGGTTTCTCCTGGCTCTGCACTCAGGCATTACTCCTGGTGGTTCTCGGGGGACCATATGGAATGCCGGGATGGAACCCAGGTCAGCCACATACAAAGCAAATGCCTTACCTGCTGTACTATATTGCTCTGGCTTTTTTTTTTTTTTTTTTTTTTTTGGTGGAGCATCCCTAACAGTGCTCAGGGATCACTCCTGGCAGGCTTGCAGGGCATCAGGTACAGTGCTGGGACCCAAGCCAGGTCAGCTGTGTGCAAGGCAAGCACCTTTCCCCCCTCTGCTGTTGCTGGCCCCGAGACAACTCTGAAAGCTTATCCTTCATTCTCCATAGAGTGAACCTTCACTTAAAAAATGTGACCCAAGTCTTTATCTGGCTTGTATTGCAAAATTCCCTTCAGTAAATAGCATGCTTGCGCGGCAGATGAGCAGAAGAGCTGGAGGATGAAGGCTCGGGATGACTCATCATCACTGTCACCTGACTCCTCTCGCCTCTTTTCCCCTTTCAGTGATCGCCATTGACATTGATCCCGTTAAGATCGATCTTGCTCGGAACAATGCAGAAGTTTACGGGGTAGCAGACAAGATCGAGTTCATCTGTGGCGATTTCATACTGCTGGCGTCTAGTCTGCAGGCTGATGTTGTGTTCCTCAGCCCTCCGTGGGGAGGCCCCGACTATGCCACTGCAGAGATCTTTGATATCAGGGCGATGATGTCTCCAGACGGATATCCTTTGGAGGGCTAAGCATTTTGTGGGTAACTGCAAAGCAAGGGGTAGGTTTCAAAAAGAAAAAAAGGAGGGGATAAATGGAGAGAAGCATTATTAGCTAACAGCGCTTTTTTTTCTTTTTTGGTCATACCCAGCAATGCTCAGGGGTTACTCCTGGTACTGCACTCAGGAATTACTCCTTGCAGTATTGGGGGGACCATATAGGATGCTGGGATTGAACCTGGGCCAGCCACTTGCAAGGCAAATGCCCTCCCCACTGAACTATTGCTCCAGCCCTAACAACTCTTATTTGACTCCCATTTTATTACATTAAAAGCAGATACTAAAAATTGAATCACTTGGGGCCGGGCGATAGCCCAGCGGTTAGGGCATTTGCCTTCCTGCACTGCCAGCCTATGCCGGCCGGGTTCAATCCCCGGCATCCCATATGGTCCCCTGAGCAACGCCAGGAGTAATTCCTGAGTGCAGAGCCAGGAGTAACCCCTGAGCATTGCCAGGTGTGACCCAAAAAAAAAAAAAAAAATTGAATCACTTGTCCTTCAGAAGTACTGGCCAATTTGGGATCCTAGTCCTTAGGTTCCTGTGTGTTCATTCCTCAAATAAGAATTAGAAACTATTCATTGCTTGGAATGATTGTCTGGAAATAAGGAATTCCCTAGATTCAAGGTGACCATTCTTAAATATTCATACCCTCACACTGATTCCTACTTCTCCGTGTGGCTCAAATTTTTCTTGTTCCAAGATCCTGTAGTCATGGACCTTTACTTCAGAAAGAAAAGTAGCACTATTTATTCTCCTCCCTGTAAAGTCGTGTTTAACTTAAATGAAAGCATTTCTAAATTGCTATGCAAAATGTTAATGTAAAGTGCAATAACCAGAGTTACTGGTCTATGCTCTTCCTTGGAAAAATAATATTCTGCCTTACCTCACCTTCATATATTCTTTTTTTTTCCTCTTTTTTGAGTCACATTCGGCAATGCTCAGGGGTTGCTCCTGGCGGTGCTTTATGGGATGCCGGGCTTGAACCCAGATGGGCCTTATGCGAGGCAAACGCCCTACCCGCTGTGCTGTTGTTCCAGTCCCCACCTTCATATATTCACAGTAATTAAGTGACAGCAGAAAGAGAAGTCTGTTCTGATTCTTAATCACCTAAGTACACCATTGACTGAATAGACCACTTTAGATGGGACGTATCAAGGTCAGTGCTGGCCGAGTTAGGAAGTCTCTACCCAGTTCTCTCCTTGGTTCCAATAGAGGACTGAGCTATGTGCCTTCCTGTTCCCTGTCAGGACACAGCTAGGTAATAAAGTCATAAATAACGTATTGATTAGAAAGTAACCTCTAGTTTGGGGACTTTTCCTTAACTGCTCTTTACCTTTGAAATTTTTAGACTTTCACAGAAGATCACCAATAATATTGTTTATTTCCTTCCAAGAAATGCTGATATTGACCAGGTAAGCCATCTCAGAAGAACTTAACTCTTGGAGCATGTGAGCAGGAAACGATGCAAGGCATTCCTTTCGTTGAGATGGAGCCATCCCCAAACAGACATTGGGAGAAAGAGCCAAACTCCCCTTGCTTCTGCTCAGTGCTGGTGTGCGGGGACATAAGTGAACTCCATCGACTTTTAGTTCTGAGTATTGAAAGGAGCATTGACTTGTATCACTTGCCTTCCCGTTGTTCATCGATTTGCTCAAGCGGACACCAGTAACATTGTCATACGTCCTGTCTTGTGCTAGTGTAGCCCAAGGGCATCTGCTCGCTCCAGGGACACAAAGAGCCTCAAACCATTCCTTCAGGTCATGGGAATGAGGTCTAATTGTTACTGGTTTTTGGCATATCAAATACGACACGGGTAGCTTGCCAGGCTCTGCAGTGTGGGTGGGATACTCTTGTAGTAGCCTCTCGTCTTGTGCATTTATTGATGAGATAGGGAAAGATCAGCTTTTCTGCTGGGTGGAGCTCTGACAAGCTATGGAGTCTGGATGTGGAAAATGGCGGCCCTCATGGTGTGGGGGTTTCTATGGCTTCTTGCAAGGCTCTGCTGGGATGGCAGGTCAGGGCTAGAACCCTCTTTTCCTCCTGGGCGCCGCATGATCAGCTGGGCACAGGGAGAGCCTACTGGTGTACCTGCCACGTGTACCTGAGTCTCTGGATCAGGCATACCTGGGCTTGAAATAGACAGCTGTAGGATGGGACTCTGACGAGCAGGGTTGTGATTAGCTCTTCTGATGGGTGGAACTCTGACGAGCTGTGGAGTCCAGAGGTTGAAAATGGCGGCCCTCATGGTGTGGGGGGTTCTTCTGGCTTCTTGTAAGGCTCTGCTGGGATGGCGGGCCATGGCTATAACCCACCTTCCCTCCTGGGCGCCTCATGATCATCTGGGCACAGGGAGTGTGTTTCCAATGATGCTGGCCTCCACTAGCCAAACTCTGCCATTAAGAGACTACCTGCATAAGGTAGGTTTTGGATAACCTTGAAAATAGTAAGTAGCCTAAATAGGAATAGACAGATGAAACCTTAATTTATCTAAAATTACCTTTTAACTATTAATGTTGGAGTATTGGACACTGAACTAACATTCATTCACATACTTGTTTCATTCCTGCCATAAACATCTTTTTTTTTTTCCGCTTTTTGGGTCACACCCAGCAATGCTCAGAGGTTACTCTGCACTCAGGAATTAACTCCTGGTTTGTGCTCGGGGACCATATGGGATGCTGGGGATCAAACCTGGGTTGGCCGCGTGTAAGGCAAACGCCTATCCACTGGACTATCGCTCTAGCTCCACATTTTATTCTTGATTTGGAGGTCTCATCTAGCAGTGCCCAGGGCTAACTTCTGGCTCTGAACTCAGGCATCACTCCTCGTGGGCTCCAGGACCCCTATGTGGTGCAGGGGCTCGGATCTGGGTCATCTGCATGCCAAGCAAGGGTCATAACCACAGTGCTCCCTCCCCAGCCCCATAAACATTGTCATCCAGTTACTTCTTTTCCTTAGAGTATTAGATCTGGTGTAAGAGCTGCCTCATGAAGCTTTGATGTTTCTGTTGATCTGTCTGTAAACACTCAATATCTGCTTCGTGCTAAGCAGCTACTGAAATCTATCTTTTTTTTTGGGGGGGGTCACACCCGGTGATGCTCAGGGGTTACTCCTGGCTCTTTGCTCAGGAATTACTCCTGGCGATGCTCGGGGGACCATATGGGATGCCGGGGATCGAACCCTGGCCGGCAGAGGCCGGCTGCGTGCAAGACGAATGCCCTACCTGCTGGACTATCGCTCTGGCCCCCAAAATCTGTCTTTCTTATTCTGAATTTTGCTCTAATTTGGGAAATGGCTTTTCTTGTTTTTCTTTCTGCTGGATACCCTGGGAGCTGACTCTTTCATTTAGAGCTTTTCCGTCAGTAATTTTTCAAGAGGATTTTTCTGTCTTACTCCAACTACATTCTCCTCTTTCGTCCTCTCTCTGGGACATACGTTATATGGTTATTAGTCCTTTATAACATGTTCTGGGCTGACTTGTCTTTATCTTTTGTCTAGGAGGTGACTCAGTCAGAATTTCCAGCTAGTTTCTTTTCTTGGGTTAACTACTGTTTTGGTTTGAGTGTTCTGTTGCTTGTTTTGGGGCACAGCTTTCCGTGCTAGGAGGCTGCTCCCGCACCATGCCCGGGAGCCTCTCCTGTCTGTAGTTAGGGGCCTATGTGGTCCCAGGGTTCCATCCCGGGATCCCCTCTGTGCAGTGTGTGCTCCAGCCCCTGAGCCCTCTGCCCAGCCCAGAAGACGTGCTCCTAATAAAATACATCCTTTTTTTT